>NJDC01005485.1:46728-73471 GCA_002245475.1 Calephelis virginiensis
ATTTTGATAGGCATATAGCCAAAGAGCCGACCTAATTTTTATTTAAAAAATCAACCCCAACGTATAAAAAATCAACCTTAATGTATAAATTTTATAATATAAAATTTTGTATGAAAATCATAACTTATACACGCTAATGAATTTGCGCGCAATGAGCTAGAAAGTAAATGTATAAAAATACGACTTTGCACTCAATTTGATGCTGAGTTAAGAAAATATTCGTTAGCTACGACTTCGCAGTCGTTTAAAATCGTGTCTTTAAAAAGACAAACGAAATAAAGAAACGTAAAACAAGCTTGTGTGTTCTTACCTTAAGTAACGCAACTTCATCTTGAACTGCGATTTAAAGAACTGCGAGTTACTGGTTGTCTAGAAAATCGTTTAATATCAAGATCCAAAGTTGAATGTTCTCGCTAAGTTATCTTTTTTGTTTGTAATGCGATAACTTTGTTACGGAACAATATTTGTTTTGCTTATCTTTGAGTAGTTTTCATGACTACTTCTCTTTAATGTTTTTTGTGTAATCACCTGGACTAAATAAACTTGTGAGAAAGAACTAGTAAAAGAAATAAACTCGGATGTAATACGTAGAATTAATAAACAAATGAGTATCTTCGAGTTCATATCACCGGAGAGGCAGAGGTGCAGATTCTAGTTATCCAATAAAAAGGCTAGCTGCATTCCGCGGCTCACGGGGATGGTACGTTCACGTTCTCGGTCGACTTTTCGCCTGTTAATTCTTAATGTTATTTAACGAAATTGTTTAAAGTATAGAGCAATAATATTGTGCATGAAATACTTAAGGTGATGATGGTATTAATACTGTATCGCTTAAACTGATTTTACTTACATTTTCTTACAACTAACTGTTTCGCTTACATTACCACATTATAGTTTTCATGCTTTTTATTATCGGCGCTTGGTGGAACTCCATTCTAAATAAAATAAATCTTCGGGCTTAAATTCTTTTGCTAATCATTGCATATTTTTTAATCTTGATTTATTTATTGTCTCAATTAATAAGAGAAAAATATTTCGTAAGTATGTCCTTATTATTAAGTCCTCTGCTTATTTGTTCCGGCTAATCTCTGTAACGGGTGGACCGATGCTGACGGAACTTTAACTGATGGTAGCTGATGTAATAAGGAGCAACTAAGCTTACTTTTATTTTACTAAATTTTGAAAAAAACCAAATTAGTTTTTTTTATCATATTCTAGATTAGTCCACAATAAAACAAATAAACACCGTTAGAAATGTAATAGACACCCAGACTCTTTGAGTTAGGCTTAAATAAAAATATTTATTTTGCAGTGTTTTATTGGGTTCCTTACGATATACGAGGGTTAGGTTATTTATTGAAATCCCCCATTTTGAACGCGAATGAAATACTCACTTTGATAACTGGATTATATCAGTGTTTCAGTGAATATGTAATATACTACTTTAATAAATTTTAAAGAGTTATTGAATAAAAAGTTAAAAAAAGCCATAAATAAATGGCTGTTTCAAATGTCATTTTATAAGATTAACGACTATTTCGTTATAAATAAAAATGTGTTTCTTAATGGAAATTTAATAATTATTCAAAAACAACGTTGCTGGGATTGGATGAGTTGCCCTGTCGACGTTAGGTTTGCCACCTATAATTAGACATTGTGTCCTGGGTAAGGTGGGTAATCGTGGGTAGGGATGCAGAAATACCACAACTGTCACTTCTAATAAGCGAATTGTATTTTAAAACATTTGCTCCCAGTTTCTGAAACGCTAATCAATTTTAATCTACGAATTAGCTGTCCATATCAGCTCTTTGACAATAATTCGGATTGGACTTTTCGATGAACTTTTGTTGAGCAATTGTTATAAAAAGAAAAATCGTGGATTAAAATTGATAGGCGTTTCAGAAACTGGCTGCTTACCTTGTTTGCATACCATGATGAGGTAGAAATGTTCGAACTTATACAGACTGTTACATATCAAGTTAGCAACTTTTAAAGAAAACTAGTCACTGTTAGAGATTATAGGCTACCAGATTGATACCAGTACCAGTATCTTGATGTGTGTTCTGCACGCTTCTGGCCTTGTAATTTAAAACTAGGTACACTTATGTTGCAAATAAATCACAATTAATTGTTAATTTATCAGTCAGCCGCAGCAGGGCTAGAACCTTGATAGGTACCATAATCTTGCTTTTCTTCTGAATTTTAGAGTGTCACTTTTTTCAATACGCTTCCAAAAATTCCAGTTTTGAGAGTGATTGTTTAAAGAACTTACAGAAAAGGATTAAGATTCGAGTCCTTTATCCCCGAAGTGATTCCTAAAGATCCCTCGTGTTATAGCAAGTTGATCTGAATCCCTGATCCCTGAAGATCTTCAGTGTTAGCAGGTTATGGCATTGATGGAGAAGATCACTTTCCATTATTTGAAGGTTCACCTGCTAGACTGCTTTGACAAAGTCCCAGGCTTGCAAAGCTTTAGTAACAGCTTAGGTGTCTAGAGGCGACATGGTGTCATTTTGAATGTCAGGAAATCCGTTTTCTTGTTTTCCTGTCCTTGGCAACCCTAAAAACCAGCGAACCCTAAAATTAAAAATGCTCAAACAATTTTTATTGTCCCCAAAAAGTGTCCCACTAAAGACACCCCTTGTTTTCCTGTTTTACAAATAACACGTAAATTAGTAGCGGCTATAAATTATCCAGGATTTTCTTTAATAAAAACGGGACTCCCTCTTCTTGGGGTTGAGTTATGAGATGACCGGGGCGGGGTTTGGGGAATATACTTTAATAATAATTTATGTTCATTGTTTTAGATTGCGTCATATGTGGTGAAGTTTTCCAAAGTTTTACCTGGGTTTTACATTTCTGCGATATCTGGTGTATGTTAACCGCTTTGTTATAGCTGCGATAATGATAGTACTCGCCATTGTCGTGCTCAGATTTGTAGGGTACCTGTGTAGCGACTGCGACTTGCGTGTTTTTCTGAAAACCTTAAGAAATTCACTCGATGTTCAAAAAAAATTTCTTTCTCTTCCACCTTCTATTTGTCTTTTTTGTAATTTTTTTTATAATTACATTCCTACTAATGTCTAACATCTTATTGTTAAACACGAAGTAAAGTACTCCATGGTTCAACCTGGTTTTGTAGTCTTGTGATACGTACTACAATATCAACTATACTATTACGTTAGTCCACGTTTATGATTAATGACCGGTTCAAAAAATGAGCCGTTTTGATTAAGGATGGTAGTTGTTCTTACTATTAGTAAAATATCTAACTGTTAACACTGAACATTTTTTAAAAATGTAAGTAACGCTTCGTTACTTTTGGACGATAACATATATAATAGTTAAACATATGAATTACGTTTCGTTAGTTTGGAAACGAGGCATAAGACGGTAAATATCTAAGTTAAATATCAGGATTCTGTTTATCAGTATTAGCGATTATGTTTTTCATTTTAATTAATAATCTTAAAATTAAAAACGTACAAAAACTATCCGTAATCTAGCTAAGAATGATTTCGATCACTTCATTTTTTAAACTTAAAACACCCCTCTTTTTCCGTTGCGGGTAAAAAAGGGACATTGCATGGGCCTAGTGAATGTATTAAAATAAAGATGTAATAGACGGTTTGTATATAAATTTGACATATTATATTACATGTTGCTGCCGTCGCAAGGCTGAATTCCACTATTTTCTTTTGCATGCATCTCAGCACGTAAACGTCCCTAATTGGTGCAATTAACCCTAGCGTGAAGTATGTTGTCCTCGGGTACATTCGGCTTCATAAATATGGTTCAACTTAATTGTTGATGCTCTATAATTTATGTAGGGATGTGACGACCACATTGAATGTTGTGAAGTAACCTAGTAATTTAGATTGTGACAGATTAGTTAGGCTAAAGTTCTGAGATTACGTATAAATAGCAGTGATTATATGTAATATATTTTAAAACCATCATTAGTAATTTATGTAATTAAGAAAATGTGATTATCCTAAGACTTAATAAATATTAATAAATGATTAAGAGCAACAGACAAACAGACTTTCGGATTTTTTTGTAATATTTTAAAGAATATATACTTACTTACTGAAAGTATCTAACATTATTGGAGTGCTGAACTAATTTTGGCAGGTTAATACTAAACATTAAAAGGAGCAGTTCAGGCTACGTTTTAGTCTAAAACTTAAACAGTTTTTGTCTAATAGTAATAAATAAAAATAATAATTGAAAAAAGAAAGGTATTTTTTGTACTTTGGACTTAGACAATATTATAAAAAAAGTCTAAGATCACAAGTAATTGTTCGCAAAAAGAAGCTGAAAGCAAAAAAAAATTTTGTGAGGAGTTCCTTTCTATTATCCAAGGTGTTAAGCTATTTTTCTATTTAGCAAAACCAAAAAGTGGTGAATTCGCTTAGCGCAGCAACCACAAGAAAGAAAATTATTGGTTTACAAAGTAGTTTCGTTTTTAATTAAATGAACATTAATTACTAGCGCGACGTCAGCGATAACACAGTTTTCTTAATAGTAAATAACAATCATAACCTATATACACCAGATATGTTATTGGCCCTTCGCTATCCTATGGCCAGCATATTAGCCTTATTGTGCAGGTCTATCGGGTTACAGATTTTGCAACATGATAGTGTAATTTTGGGGTCAGGAATAGGTATGACGGAAGATCCCTACTCGGGCAAGTTGCTGCACAGCATTTTTTTTATTATTTTGTTATCAGTTATTATCAGCATTTATGAGCTGCATCGCAGAGAGGCAACTAGACTTTTCTATTCATCGGACTTATTGTTTACTATTATTGGTACGGGTACCAATAATAGTACACAATAAGTAAAATATTTTATGTTAACATATGTTTGTTGCTGACTGTACACGTAATGAGAGTTAAAAATAGTTAAACTGTACCATTTCAAAGTTATGAACTCGTTTCTCTACATGCGAAATGAGCAATACAAAAGCGTTTAGCTGTCTGCCACTGTAATTTGTTCAGACTTGCAATTACCTGTGGTTTTCCTTGTGTTTTGCAATATCAGCACGGTCCACTTGAGTTTAGATAACTAGTAATGATTGTAAAACTGTGGTACAATAACAGATAAAATATACTCTTTGCTTATATTATAAACTTTTATTTGAATTGCAATATAAGTTAAAGCTGCCAACCGATTAAGCTGATTATTGGCAATACATTAACCCCCTTACAAATAAAACTTACGCGCCCGTTGATCTGGTGTGTATCTTCATTTTATTGTAGAAAAAACAGTAAAAAAATCATTCGTAAATTTAAAACAGTAAAAAGCTAATGAGTATATATTACAAAACACTTTTGTAGTGGATTTGCCGTGACACAAAAATAGAGACTTTTCATTTTAATACTTTTCTTGTGCTTCGATTAATTTTCACATATATTTTTTATGGAAGAGGAGGGACACGACGAAAGTGATCTTCACCGTCCACAACAGTGCCAGGTGTCACAGTTGCAGAAGCTCAAGTATTCCCAATTCGTAATCGTAATATTTCGGTAAAAATCCATCGTTAATTGAGTGCACTAATGTGAGGCAGAAAATGTCTACGAATAAAAAAAAAACACATTTGCCGGAGATGAACTCGCAAACTTCTCTCGTATTAATGAAGATAAACTTTCGCTGACGATGCCAGTTAAACTATTTGGTATTTAATTCTTGCGTTGAAAGCTTAAAGAGTGGAAGGTTACTGATTTACTTTTTTTTATGATATTTGATATTTTCCATCGTCGGCGCTTGGTAAAACTTCCAAATATTCATATTTTTAAAGAAAGAGACACTTGTACTGTTTTACTTATCACTTATAATTTATTACGTTGTAATTAGTAGCCAACCAGTTTCGCTTATACGGCATCATCAGGGCTAAAACTTAAACTTGAGTTTAACACTTGAAAAATATGATTTTTTTTATGATAATGGAAGGCAAACAAGCAGATGGATTTCCTGATGGTAAGAAATTCTCGCCGCCTAAAGACACCAAACGTGGAAATGGTGCGTTGCCAACCTGAGGCTGGGATGTTAGGCCTCGAGCAAAAGTAAGTTTACCGGCTACCTTACCTTCCGAACTGGAACACGTCAACGGCAAGCGCTGACGTTATGGCGAGAGGAATAAGTAAAGCGATACCAATCCGGGCGAGTCGCTGCGAAACTCGACCATCTAGTAGGATGTCACTCGGTGTTTCTGTAGAAGTTTGTCTTTGAATACCTAAAAATATCTTTTAATAATATTTTTTGAATTGTACTGAATTGGGCATTGATAACAGATAAGAATAGTTTCGTTTTTATATGTATACAAAATTGAGGTCAAGATATGATTAGTTTTTTCATAAAAGAAATATTATATTACCTATATCTATATAATATCTTCAATACTTATAATAAAATTGTAGAATAGTGAATTGTGTAGATTGAAGATATATTAACAAAATTAGGTGCAGGCTTCTAGAAAGAGCAGCAGAACACATGTTTAGCATTTTAATGATTTTTTTCTGTCTTTCACATTTTAAAGTGAAAAACACGTTCTAAGATTCCGTTATTTAGATACGTACCAATGTAATAAACGCATGACAAAATGAACTTGACGTTACGAGTGGATAGCAATAACCAAACACTGAGCGTTAGGGCGTGCAAAGAACATAATGAAATACAGCCGAAGGTGGAAATAAACCGAATATCAAGCTAACCGACCGTATTAATAAAATTATTCGGCATCATTAACGTATCGATATTTTAATTCCGCATACGTACCGCGTGTAATTAATACCTTCTTCATTTACGGATAGTTAACCCGTTTCATATACAAATTCACAAATTGGATTTTAACACGAGAAAAACATTAAAAAGCTAAAAGCTCAAAATGTATTAAAATTCGAACACGAATTGTTCCTGGTTTTCAATTTTAAATAAGGATCGATGCAGATTTTTTTCTTTTAGGCTTGTGTTTGAGCCTATGTCCATTTTAATTCAATTCAAATTGAATTTATTTTGCATCGAGCTATCACTAGATTTGTAAAAAAAACGATCTTTAATTACCCATACCAATATTATTAATGCGAAAGTCTGTCGTGTCTATCTGTTGCTCTTTCACGATAAACAGCTAAACCGATTTCGATGAAATTTGATATACAATTAGCTTAACATCCGAGTTCAAACGCGGACTATTTTTCCAAAAAGTATGGTTATTTAGTTACTACAAAGGGAGGTTAAAGTTTGTCTTAACGTTGTATTTTATTCTACGCTAATGAAGTCACAGGCAAAGAACTAGTGTAAAATGTGTCATAAGTCGTCATAATCTGTCTTGTCAGGGACCTATGTCAAGCGGCAGCATCTGTGTTAAGAAAGACGCGATATACAAACCAGTTGGCGATAGGCCACCTATCGCATTGTGGGACTTAGTATCTTCGACTAGTCGTGGGTGCCCTGGTTGTGCCTCTGCCTACCTCTTCGGGGATATGGGCGTGAAGATACTTTTTTTTAATTTAAAAATCACTTGCGCACTTTTACTAAAAAAAATTATACGAAATGCCAATTTTTGCATAATGATTTACACAAAATTCAATAAATTACGAAATAAGTGCGTTCATATTTTCTCTCGATCCCGCAGTCCGAAAAGACTGTGGGAGGTTTTGAATTTGACTGTTTTTGTGTTACTTTAAACACTTTTTACTTGATTAACTGATTTTGATTAATCTGTTGTCATATTCAATGACTATGAGCGGATCTATTCTGTATCTTTTTTGTGACGATCACAAGGTAAAGTTTACATCAAATAGCTGTCAAATGACGTGTTTAGTATATTGTAATTCTGTTGGTCACAACAGATTGCAAATATAAAACACGTCATTTGACAGCTATTTGATGTACAATATACCCAGTGATCATCTCTAACGGCCAATATTAATAATCAATCCTAATCCAAAACTTGTTGTCCAAGATTGATATTTTGATCCATTTTTATGTTATCGCTTGCCAATAACATATCTGTGGACAGGATAAATATGGATAAATATAGGATAGGCCGCCGGATACGCAGCTATCTGGATTGCTTGAAATCCATCTTTAGACATATATTGTTAACATAGGCCGTAAAAAGATACGGATTTGTCCCATTCATGATGCTACTCGTATATTACTACCATTTAATTTTTATCAAGATCCGACAAGTGACATTTACTTGTGTTTAATAATTCCTTTTACGTAAAAATAAAAATGAAGCCAGTTTACGATTAAACTTTAAGAAATTTACTATAAATTTTAAAGAAAGAAAAAATTTCGCCCCAGACAGGATTTGAACCTGTAACCTTTCGTCTCAAGCCGGCGAATGCTCTAACCAATTGAGCTACTGAGGATTCAAGTCCCGTGGCGAAATTTTTAATTCCTTTCTAACCCGTTAACGCGGGTAGTTATGTCCTATAGATACACAATTCTGAGTACCCACCAAATGAGTTCATCATTACAGATGAAATTCACATTTTAGATTCTATAGGACATAACTACCCGCGTTAACGGGTTAGAAAGGAAATAAAAATTTTGCCACGGGACTTGAATCCTCAGTAGCTCAATTGGTTAGAGCATTCGTCGGCTTGAGACGAAAGGTTACAGGTTCAAATCCTGTCTGGGGCGAAATTTTTTCTTTCTTTAAAATTTATAGAAAATTTATCCCAAGCACAGGGCAAGTGCTAAAATAAAAATACGTTTAAGAAATTTAGTTTTTCTTTAGTTTCTTTTGGGCATGAGCAAGTTTATAGTTTGTGTAGATGTGCAAATGTTCTGTTATTTAACAACACTGAAATGCTAAGCAATTTTATAGAAATTTATTACAAAGTTACTCTTATTTTTCTTTTGAGAACTACATTTTGTCCTCGCTCAGTAAATGTTGAAAGCTAAAACTCTGCTGAAATTGTACGCGAAATATTTTGATAGCAAATTGTCAATGATTTTCATTTACCATGAATTTCAGTGAATAGTGATGTATTCGTACCGCATCGATACATTACCGACAAAGCTTGTAACCAGAAAATTTCCTGGAAATGTGGAATATGGCAACGATATTAGATCCGAATATTAGTTACGGATTACATTTAAATTGCCCATCCCTAGTTATTGTTAACTGAGTTGATTGGAACTCAAAGGATTCGGTTTCAGACCGAATTCTATTGAGATATTATAACTACGAAATTGCGTTAGTTCGTCCTTCTCATTGAAACAGAGTCATGTTGTGGTATATATATTTTTTTTGTATATTTTGCAATTGTAATATATGGCGAACAAGCACACAGCTCTCCTGATGGTAAGAAGTAACTAGTCTGTCGACACTAAAGTTGTTGTAGGTGAGTCGCTGTCTTGTGGCTAAGAAATTATTTTGTGTGTGTGTACATAGTAAGAAGGCTCGAGTAGTGACATAGGCTACTTTTGGTCCCGATATCTAAACTGGTTCCCTCGGGAGACGTAAATATTAAATAGAGTAATAAGAAGAAACCAAGTAGCCTTAGGCATTCAAGGCATTTTTCTACTTTTCGTATGATAAAATTATAGAAGATTGTATTCTGTACATTGAAAAAAAATAGGTGAAGGCAACTTGAAAGGGGCAGTGTAAAACATTTTCACAATTTTTGCTTGTCCGTCCTGTGTATTGCTTGTAGTGAAATATGGCTGGTAGATCATTATATTCTGAGGAAGGTTATAAGATACTTTTTACCAGGTCGGGCATCAATTTTCTTAAAGAAAATAAAGTTGCCCGATTGGTAATATCCCCGAAGGGGCAAGCAGAGGCACAACCAGGGCACCCACGACTAGCCAAAGACACTTAAGTCCTACAACGTGATAGGTGGCAAGCCTATCGCCAACCTGGCACGTATATAATCCCGGGCAACTTTACCTATATCAGAAAATTGAAAATATACATTTTGTATTTTTTTTGTTGCACGACTTGGGGATTGAACCCGGGACCTCAAGAAGTCAAGTCCGACGCCTGACCGCTAGACCACAGAGGCGATTATTTTTGATGCCACAAAATTATTAGATCTTGACAATACCATCCTGTCAACCTGCAAAAGATCGACCAAATAATTGCTAAAGTTAATGCTGTCGCTGCTCCCTTATCGCTGGTGCTCGTAATTTTCTGTTCCGGTTTGGAGGATAGAGTAGCCAGTAAGTCTACATGAGAAGGTAGTTAGGTATTCTTTATCGTGTATTCGCTTGTATTTTTGCTCTACAAAAGTGTTCTTTTTCATATTTTGTAAATTATGACCTACGGATGTAAAAGCGGTCAACGGTCAGTACCCCTGTGTAGCTCAGACACAATAAATGAAACACCTTTAATAACAGTTTAAGGCTCAAAGTTGTAGGTTATAATCTGTAAATATTAAAACGACCCACGCGTATAACGAATCCAGTTAGAATTCGTCACCCGTTGTCTTCTATTTTATTTTCAAGGTTTATTTTGAAGAATATGTGGCTATTGTTTAAATGATTCAATAAATGTCACTTTCAAAGTTTAAAGATTACTGACTTGGTAAACCAACTTACACCATTTTTATACTTCCTTCCGATTATTGTTGACTACTAAGTTAAGAAAAATCACCTCCTTTTAACACACAAGGTCCACTACGCTGTACTAGTCACACGAGACAAAACCTTAAGGGCTATGTTCTCCTCAGTCTTTTCATTTTGTTTGGAATGGCATCAAGGAGCTTGCCTCGATGTTCATATGATGGTTAAGTCTATATTGGTGAACTTAGATTTTTTTTTATTATATCACTTATATGATATCACTATATAATATTGCCTCTGTGGTCTAGCGGTTTAGTTGTTGGCCTCGACTGCATGAGGGTTCGAATCCCGGGTCGGGCAACAAAACGAAAATTGGGTTTTTCCAATTGTATAATTATCTAATAAAAAAAAATGTTGCTCGGGATAGGATATGTGCCCGGTTGACGATGGGCTTGCCACCTATTACATTGAGGGACTTATTGTCTTCGGCTAGTCGTGGGTGCCCTGGTTGTGCCTCTGCCTACCTCTTCGGGGATATGGGCGTGAATATACTTTACTTTACTTTACATCACTAACGAATTCTATTTAAAATTCTTAATTAAGACCATCGTTTCTTATATACAAGACGTATTGACAGTGCGTCTTAGTACTTTTGAGTACATCTACTGAGTGATTTTGAAGTCACTGTAATTTGTGTGTTTTTTTATACAACCCCCGTATTGAATAAGTCTATATAGGACTTAGGACTTACCTATAAACCTACTAATAGCTAGTTTTCAACAGATAATTTAGTGTCAGACAATAAACCAATACATGTTTCTGTTACTCTATTACTCCAAAAAAGGAGTAGGTTCTCAATTCGACTGCATGGTTGTGAAGAGATTACTCCGCCAATAGCCAACCGATTTTAATTGTTCTTTTTTAGAAATACAGGTCTTGATTCCGACGTGGTCCCATATTAGTTTTATCAGGAACCGACTAGTGGTTTTTGAGTTATACTTAATAGTACATATATTTTTCACTTATCTATACGACGACTTAAAGTCGTTAAGATAAGTGAAAAATGTATGCAATATTAAGTGTAATTTAAAAACTAGTAGTAGGATGTTGATAAAATTTTGGGGAACTGTTTCGAAACCATTCGCTGTCTTTCGAAAAAGAATTATAAAATCGCGACATTTAAATATTAATGGTGCACTTATCTATTACATGAGTTTTCTATCGTAACTTTGTGTCGAGTGACACACCAAGCTATTCCGTAGCTATTCTACAGCAGATGCGGTGTTTTTGTGGACTTGTACAGAATGTCGCGGGTTTTGGATATAATTTAATAAAAAACTTATGATACATCCATTGACGTCTGGCTCTATAATTGGCAAAATATGAAAAAAAAACATGCAATTAATGATGTGAAAGAAAGTATTACCGAATTAAAAACTAATCAAAATTACGCTTTTGCCTTAATACCTCGAGTGGTGGAATTAAAGTGGTTGCGTTATCCAACTAAAACCCTTTATTATCTCAAAGCTAATTGCATAGTTGTTATGGGACGATAGGCTAATATTAGAAACCCAATTAATACTAAGGCAAATAACAATCGGTGTTTTCTCAGTAACCGTTGATTATGCCACGGATCGGGATTAGTTTGCGTATTGATTTTGTATTAGTCTATTTATACAAAATTAAAAATCGTTTATTTTAAATGTATTTATTAAGAATTTATTTTATTAAGTGTTATTTTTAAATGATATGGGATATAAATTACTTAAACGTAAAGCAGAATCCTGGTGGCAAAAGACACCATAAATGTAATAAATGAATCGCTATGGTCAGGGCTTCATGTGCAAGTCCTATCCATCTTCGGTCCCACCTTCATTTTCCATCAGACTAAAGTGCTTTTGTACATTATTTTTATTATATTTGTTTTACATATCTTCACGCCAAGTTTCTAATTCGGCTTAACTGCATAATTTAGCCTGTCAGCAAGGATTTTCATTAAATGTTTTGGATTGAGGTTCTGCAGAGGGTCTACTATGAAGTCGACACTCTGCTGTTGGTTGCTAAAACAAGACTAAGAGGGTTGGTAAATAATTTCTATGCAGTGGATTTTTTTAAATATAGTGAAACCAATCAATTTATAAATCAAGTTATCCAGGGAAATTTTTGTTTCATTAAATTTTTTCATTTAAAAAAATTTCATACTTATAGACTTATCCGCCAGTAAAGATATGAAACAGCGCGATTTTCGCCATACAAAACTCTCCTAGTTTTTATGCTAGTGGCTTCTAAAATAGAGTTTCTATTTGTATTAAAAAAAAATAATATGAAAAATTCAAAAAAAAATGCTTGGTTTTTGGGTTATTTCATATTTTTAAATTTTAACATTCTACAATTACTTTGTTTTTTTTAATACTTGCTTAATATTTGCTTTTTAAGTGTTTTATCTTTTTAGTGTAAGAAAGTTAGATAAGATAAATTGATTAATAAATTAGTTAAGATAAATTGATTGAAGAGGAAGGTTTATATGTATATTTCATAACCGTGCGAAGCCGCGGCGGGCCGCTAGTTGTATATAAATTACGTGTCACGCTGTCTGTCCGCGATGGACTCCTAAAAACTTAACCGATTTCAATCCAATTTGCACGCCGTGTGCAGCTTAATCCAACTTGAAAGATAGGATAGCTTACTTCTCAATGTATGATCAAAAAAATTTACTATCCAAGCGAAGCCGGAACAGGCAGCTGGTTAGTATACAAAAAGAGAATGGTTCGAGTTTTTAAAATTATATTCAGTTATGACACGCGCTAATCTAATAATTCTTCCCGTAATTGAATAAAGTATCCTGTTAAAGAGAAAATCCTTACTTTAATATGAGGTAAAGCCCCTGTTAGTCATATTATATTTATTTTATAATGTGGGTCATGCTCGAAATGGAGCGAATTATTTAATACTTAAAAATATTATTTAATACTTTAAAAGATAAAATGTGAATGTTTTAAAACTCAAAAAGTATAATTTACAAAAAATACGGGGTATTATTTTCACCGATTTTTTTTAAAAAAGGAGGAAGGTAAATTCTTATGTATATAAGTATATAAAAGTTTATACGTAAAAGTATCTTCACGCCCATATCCCCGAAGAGGTAGGCAGAGGTACAACCAAGGCACCCACGACTAGCCGAAGACACTAAGTCCCACAATGTGATAGGTGGCAAGCCTATCGCCAACCGGGCACATTTCCAATCCCGACCAACATTTTTTTTATTAGAAAATTGGGAAAATCCAATTTCTTTTTGTTGGCCGACCCGGGATTCGAACCCAGGACCTCATGCAGTCAAGTCCAACACCCGGACCGCTAGACCACAGAGGCGATCAGTTTATACGTAGTATAAGTAAGTGTTATAATTGTACTATCCTATAAGTAATAGGTTCCTTACAAAATAGGTGTTCAAATTTTTGGACAGTGTTAAGCACATCTCATAAAAGAAATCCACATAACAAATCAAAATTTTTTTTTTATTTTTCTCGATTGCTCAGGCAATACCAGACCGATTTTGTTGTTACTGTTTCAGAAAGGCATATTCCAATCCCGAGCTGGTTTCATATTGATTTTAACATGAGTCGAGTAGTGGTTTTTGTACTCAAAACTGCTGGGGCGATGTTGATAAAATTTATATGGGACCATTTTGGAAACATTAATTATCTTTCGAATAAATAATAATGAAATCGCAACGTGGAAATGAATTATTTTGTTGGTTTTTGCAGTTTTATTGTGCTTAAAGTACTGTAGCTTTAAATCATACAAAACTAATACCCAGTAATGGGCACTGTGTTAGTGACAAATATGTCTATGCTCGCTGCTTTATGGCAAGGATTGCATCCAGAAAACGAGTTTTTTATGTTTCTAGGGTGCACATTTCAACAGAAAATAAGAAAAGACTAAAATCGATCGTGTGCTCCCACCCTAATGGTGATTAATAAGCCAACACGGCTACAAGTAGAGCCCCAATTTCTAACCCATATGCATTAGCCTAATTCGCTTGCACGGTAAGTGGCCTTTGTAGCCAAATTTCCGCTACCTGTCTGGCTTACTATAATAGCTACCACTAAAGGTGAAGGCACACCAGACCGGCATTACGAGTGATTGCAATTCTTAGGAGTATCATTAATTCAATATTGCTGCACATATTAGACCGCCATTTTCCTAATCCAGATGTATTAACCTAATTTTTCTGTGTTATCAGATATTTTTGAAACTTTCTATGTATCTGATATAGATAGAGAGTGCTGTGCATCAATTTGCCGGGATCCACCTGTTTCTGCCGCTATAATGACATTATCATGTTCTGGTCGGAAGGTTAGGGCACCCGGTAGACTTCTAAATGTCCTAACAACCCGACCACATAACGGCGACGCACCTGTAACATCTGAGGTGGACGTAAGCCACGGCTGTCTCGTTCTGTCATTAGTGTCATGTGCTTGTTTGCTGTTATTTAGCCGGATATTATAATTGGATATTATTACTGATTCATATTGATACACGTAAAAAGTAATTCATCTTTACGCCCGTACCCTGGAAGAGGTAGGCACAGGTACAACTAAGGCACCCACGACTAGCTAAAGACTTTAATCCCACAATGGCAAACCTATCGCCAACCGGGCACATGTCCAATCACGGACAACATGGTATTCTTTTTATTGTAATTATGTATTTATATTTATAGTAACATTGATAAAGCACACAGTTGCGTGGCCCGAGGGTCGGACCCGGGACTACATGAAATCAAGTCCAACAACCGGACCGCTAGGTTGTCTTTATAATTCGTGTCTAGGACGTGTAGAGGCGATATTCATTCTTATTAATAATTCAGCTAAACACAGCTTTGTGCGCTTATGAAAGTTATTTTGCTATTCCGCGAAGAATACTTGAATGTTCGGTATAAAAACTAGCCTAAGTTTTTACTTATAACATTAGTAATCTACAAGTAGCAGCCCAATAAAAGTTAGCTAAACAGACGGATAAGCGGACAAAATATAAAATAAAACATTCATTCAATTCAATAAATATGTTAAACCTTTATAAAGAAGAAACAAATTAAAATTAGTTAAATTGGTTGGTAACGGTGGTAATTACTAATTTTAACTTATCGCTGTCTTCTGTTTGTACATGGCATTTCTACAGTCTTAAAACCTATTTCAAGTATATTTTGTTGAGGTTACCAACAAAATGAACTATAAGCTGATTTACGCCTGTATGCTATCATTTTTTGACCAAAGCCTGGAAGGTTAATGCGGATTCAATGCCCATTTGTAGGCGATGGTCGACTTACTTCTGATGGCCGACATGTCTTATCGATCCCTGTCAAGAATTTGTACAATGAACATAGATACATTTTAAATATTAGTAACTTATATATTTCTGATTATTTTTCCGATGGAAAACGAGGAGTGTTTGTACCCTCTGTGTGTGTGCCTGTCTGTTCCTGATATCATATCTCATAAACAAAAGGACCGATTTTATTTCAGTTCCTTACGTCAAGTAATGACTCTCCTGGTCGCCAAGTAGCGCTTACCATTGTGCTGCAAATTAAACTTCAGTGCCTGCCATTTTCTTGTCCCTATCAGTAATGTTAAATATTACCGCAAACTTACACAAAGAGTTCTTTCCAGCTTTGAATTGGAAACATGGCCTCTTGGGTGTTTATAAACGACGTGTATTTCTCACCATCACGAGATCCGTCTGCTTGTCTTTGAAAGTAAAAGTTTCTAATATCACAAGAGTACAATTTAATTTTCTAATAAAGAACTCGCCCGGGATTGTCCATGTGCCCTGTAGGCAACATCGCATTACGGAACTAAGTATCTTCGGTTAATTGTTCTAGCTTTACCTCTGCCTACCTTTTCGGAGATACGAGCGTGAAAATGCGTGGTTTTATTAATTTCTGTGTTATTGTTAAGAAACAAAAAGTTGTTGTTTGTTAAATTGTTTACGAGTACATTGTTCACAAAACATTTAATGCCCATTTAAACAATAGCTATCAGGGAAAAAAGTTTTTATAGCATGCGAACACCACAAATATTAAAAGTTTGGCCAACAATAATATTAATATTTATTCATATGTAATATTTTGTCCCGAAACACTAGCACGAACTCGTAATAGATTTTGATTGTTTTATGAAACCAATATCATAACTAGTGATGTGATTTATTATTATCGATAAAGTGAATATAACAAACCATCAAAGTAGTCGTAAACGGTTTATATCTCGTTATACTGAGTGGATGTTATTGTTAGTGTGCGAATTATGGCTATATCAAATGTCATATTATACAGGTGATTTAAAAATATGAATTCGTAAAATATAAACTCAAAAGGTTATGTTACGCCATGAGAAGGAGGTCGAGTTGATAGTATTACTCGTATATCATTTGTTACGTGTAGGCTATACCGTTTATATATCATATCTTGCTACAGGATACCTAGACGTAGATAAATTTGGCTATTAAACATTGCGTGGAGCACCTGCTTTTTACATGTTTTTGCCACTATACGGTCTTAGTGTTCTTTGAACTGAATAATGGGCGTCAAGTTGATGAAATGTGGCTCATACGTGAATTCAACAATGGTTTATATTACTTACTGGTTTTGGGAGTTGATATTTAATGTATGATAATGTTGCGAGCGCCTTTAGAGCTTAGGTCATAAGTTATAACATCTGAATAAAGTATAAACATAAGTTTAGTAAGCAGCACTTGTCATAATTTAAATTCAAGTTGTATCAATCAATGCTTTTAAAATTATAAATATCATTG
This sequence comes from Calephelis virginiensis, assembly GCA_002245475.1. Lineage (NCBI taxonomy): Eukaryota > Metazoa > Arthropoda > Insecta > Lepidoptera > Riodinidae > Calephelis > Calephelis virginiensis. The sequence continues at coordinate 64,068 of NJDC01005485.1, forward strand.
TCGATTATTATTTAGACATTATTGACCTCAAGAATACTTTTGATAAGTGCCGCATAATCAACATGCTTTCTTTTTAAAATCTGCTGTATATTATATTATAATTATTAATTAAAACATTAAATAATATTTTCTTGAACAATTAAAAAATGATAATTTAAATCCAGTTTAAGTACTAAATCGGTTTCACTTCCAATAAATTGATTTCATTAAAAGCGTATTCAATAAACAATTATTGCCTAAAGTAAAAGTATCTTCACGCCCATATCCTCGAAGAGGTAGGCAGAGGTACAACCAAGGCACCCACGACTAGCCGAAGACACTAAGTCCCACAATGTGATAGGTGGCAAGCCTATCGCTAACCGGGCACATTTCCAATCCCGACCAACATTTTTTTAAATTAGAAAATTGGAAAAATCCAATTTAATTTTTGTTGACCGACTCGGGATTCGAACTCGGGACCTTATGCAGTCAAGTCCAACACCCGAACCGCTAGACCACAGAGGCGACTTATTGCCTGTCTTTAACAAATATAAGATTTCCTTGTAGTGGTCAGAGTTTTGCCGAGTTTAATAGACCATCTGTGTTTTTCGGTCAGAGAGCTCATTTGAGGCGAGCATGCAGTTTTTAACCAACTAATCCACTGGTGTTTAAGTTCTGTTTGGCAACTTGCCTAGTTAGAGATCGACTATCTTTTTTATTCCTGCTGCCATAATGTAACTGCCATGTTGCCGTAAAGAGAATAGGGTATTGATCAACTTGCACAATTCGCCTAACATCCTGGCCACAGCACAGTTGTCAGTTGTCTATAACCATAACAATAGCCGCGTGGTTGTTTTCTGTCTTCTCAGATAAGAAAAAACTGAATTACAGATAAATAAGATACACCCTAAAACCATCGCTAAGTGTCATAGTCGCAGTCGACATTTTACCGTTCTACTGATCGAAGTTATCGACTATTCCCCACCCTTCGCATAAATTAAAGATAACATAAACCAGGTTTTGTTTAGAACAAATCGAATTGATATTTCAGTATTTAACAATACGTGTCACGTTGCTTAATGAACCTCAATTTCAAAATATCGTGTTTTGTTTAAATTGTATGTTTGGCTCATAATTAATTCATACAATCAGCCATGCTTCGATAACTTTCTATTTTGTACTTTGTATTAATTAGGTAAACACAGCTTCATTCTAATTGGTATATTACTCTATACTTGTGAAATTTTGTGTTGTGTTATCGATATTTGAGATTTTCACTATAACTAGATTAAAATACGCAAATATACTTTTATAGAAATACATTATTAGTAACTAGTCCACGTGTGGCTTTACCCGCGTGCCGAATTAGCCGAAATGTTAATAAATTGCAATCTGTATATTATTCTGATATATATAAACTATATAACTGTAAAGTTTCATGTAAATCCATTCAGTAGTTTTTGCGTGAAGGTTAACACACATCCGTTCATACTAACAAACTTTCGCGTTTATATTATTACAGTAGGATATTATTTGTTTTTTTAGAGTTTGGATATTATTAAGCGTGAAGCACCATATTATTTGCTTCCAGTAGCTTTTTTGTTATCTACATAATATATATATAAAAATGAAATGTTGTTTGTTCGTACCGGTAAATTTCTATTACGTATAGTTCAATTTGGTTTATTTTTGATAATAACGTTGTTATAAAATATCAAAAAAAGTTTAAGAGGCTCGAAAAATGGTAAGACTAAAATAATATTTTATTTTTTTCTTTATAAGCTGGCATTAGTTGATATCAGAAGTTCTGTTTTTTTACGTTAAATTGGATAAGAAAATTTTAATAAATTTATGTTGAAATAGTTTGGACATTGAAGACTACTTTTTATTCCGATATAGACAAGGGGTATTTCCATATATTTATTAATTCTTTATTGTACAATATAAACACAAACATAAAATATAGAACAAAAATATTACAAAAAATGCAGAAATGGCTGTCTTATCGCTCAAAGCAATCTCTGCCAGACAACCACTAAAGCCAGGAAATTTACTTTCTATTAGACGACATATCCCAAGAAACTTTAAAAAAAAAAAGTTGAAGTATAAGCTGTCCAAAGCTCACGAATTTTGATAAGCTTATACAAAGCTTACGAACATTGTTGTATTTTCGTCTAAATATCGTTGTGGTTTTGACAAGCTATCCAAAGCTTACCAATTCTGTCTAATTTTCGTCTAAATATCTTTGTGGTTTTGACAAGTTTATACAAAGCTTACACATATTGTTGTATTTTCGTCTAAAAGTCGTTTTGTTTTGATAAACCTATACAAATCTTACGAATATTTTTTAATTTTCGTCTATATGTCGTGGTGCCTTTTATAGCCTATAATAGATAGGTCATTATGTATAAAAGAAAATTCGGTACTCTGTACTAGGAGTTATGAAAGCGAAGATTTCTTCATTTGGATGATAGAAAACAGGATTTATATTTGTATGGATGGAGGCCGGTGCAAACACTAGTTAATTGTATAATGGTATTTAACTGCGGTTTGCCGGTTATAAATGTTGTTGCTGTCACAGCCACAGCTTCAATTCAAACCATTAACAAAAGTGGATTTTTGGTGCAAATAACGCCGGAAAGTGGGTTTTACATTAATACATTAATTACAATATTTATATAAATGAAAATTGCCAAACGTTTTGCTAAACGCAAAACTCTGAAATGGTAGAACCAACCTTTTTCTGTCAAGCTTGATTTGGAAAAAAAATGTTCTTAGAAATAGTCCTTCAATCAAATATTAATGATATTTTTGATCGACTCAAAAAATAAGAGTTCCGAACATAAACAATGTATATAAATGACTAGCAAAACTACTAGTAGGATGTTGATAAAATGTGTGACAATTTCAGCACAATTAGTAATCTTCAAAAGCGAACTATCAAGTTACGACGTGTTATCTACCTAATGAAATAATCGGAGTTGGTTTTTGCAGTTTTACTGTGCTTAATTACGTGACAATAAGCAAAAAAAATATGCATTATTACGTAGGTATAACTCAAAAACTACGAGTAGGTTGTTGATAAAAGTGGGAACTTTTCGGAATCACTAGCTATTTAAAAAAAAGAGTTATCAATTTGCGACGAGTTACCTACCTAATGAAATGTTTACAGACGTTTTTTGCAGTTTTATTGAGCTTCAGTATTATTCCTTTACAAACTGTTTTAGTTAACTAACAGTGTCAAATGATAAGAAATGCGTTTCTAAATAATATATATAATATACTCGGATCTCGTAAAATAGCGGTGGCTGTATAGTTAGTGCATATACAAGAAAAACTGTGTTGGGCTAGCTAACTATGACGCTACCAAACGCTTGATATGTTATACTTTCAGAGTTTAGCTAAGACAAACCAACAGACTTAATAATACCTAAAAATATTAATAATAGAAGAAAATATAAATTTCTATGTGCTAATTACACAAAATGATCTAATCCAGAGTAAGAATTTACGTGTATTAGGCTTGTATTATAGGTGCTAGCCAATGATATTAATATAAAAAAAATATTGAATAAGGCACCAGTATAGTTTTAATTAACACTTAGACCTGGAAATACAGGTAGATATCTATGTTCGTCACACTCAAACTCTAACTCCTCTGCCAACGTGGTGGTCAAAATAATCATGTGTATGATTTGGACATCCATATAATCTAATCTAATATCTAACTACAAAAAATGATATTCTTTATCACTAACACTATTATGGTACAAACAGAAAATATAGCTTTTTTGTTGCAATTTATATATCCTTATAGTCTTACGTACGAAAAGCTTAAAATATTCTCGACGTTGTCCGACGTTCTAACGACCTTACCTACCTGCATACATGATGCGAAATAATTAATGTAAGTCAATACCGTCATTACCAGCCGAGCTCTTAGTATAACGCTTTAAGAGCAAAATAAAGGTGTGTATATTGCACTAGAGGGGGCGATTTTGTAAAACGTTCACTGACTACACTGATGTCTTATACCGTATGATTGTGTTATCATATCCTCCTTGTATAGTTTGTCCTCTGCTGATAGTCGTGACATCGTCGAATCACTTTATCCTAGTCTACCTTCCGTCTTGTTAAATCTTCGACTTTACATAGAAATAACAAAATGAAAATAAGTAGTGAGATCACGACAAACGAATAAACAGAGACTTGATGTAGGTTAAAATAATCTCAATTTTTTTTGAAAATTTGTCAATTATATAATTTTTTTTATGATATTAGAAGGCAAACAAGCAGACGGATTACCTGATGGTAAGAAATTCATGCCGCCTAGAGACACCAAAGGTGGTAATGGTGCGTTGCCAACCTGAGGCCGGGATGTTAGGCCTCGAGTTAAAGTTAGTTTACCGGCCTTACCCTCCAAGCTGGAGCATGTCATGACGTTATGGCGACAGGAATAGGTAAGGCGGTGCTACCAATCCGGGTGAGTCGCTGCGAAACTCTACCACCTAGTCAGATATCATGGTGCTAGTGACGGTAAGCCTATGCTCGCCTTTTACGAGCCTATTATAAATATCGCCGTATCGATATTGAATTCTTAATTTTTTAATGTTCCACTTCACTCAAAAGCTTTTCCTTTTATAAAAACCATCTTATGATAATAATAAACGAAACAAAAAAATAATTAGTGGAATTGTTCCATCTGTTCAGCAGTGAACTGCTGCCTCGTTTAGCCGTATGAAAAGAAAACTACAAGGAAAATAGGAAAAATAATGTTTTAATCCATACAAACTGTTAGTAGCTGTTAATGTCAAGCAAGACGAAGTACGAAGACGTAAGAAAATATGGAAACTTTTATTATTTATTTTGTTGTTAAAGTAGTCCCACCCACATGATATGACTGCTTACACGCGATACCAAATATTTAGTGTAAAGTCGATTGACTCTGTCAATACCTGTTGTTAATCTACGAGTAATTACATCTATTTATTATCTAAATGTTAAATAGATTGACTAGGATATTAATAAGTCTAATAATAGACTGATGGCCTTGCGGAACACATGTAGGCTTAACGAATAAAAAGTATTCACAATAAATCTAAGTACGTTGCAGTCGCACTGATCCTCAAGATAACTTGATCTGACTCTTTTAGATAAAACTAAAAACTAGTCTTTGTTTTGACTTGCCATTCCAGCCACATTTAAAAATATATATCATGTTATAAAAATTCTTTGGGCACACCCTAATCCGCTTGTTCCTGATATTTCAGTGTGCAATACACGCGTAGGCGATAAATTACCCGCTCTTCGCCCATTACGTAGCCCTCTACATCGTGTGTGTAATTTATGCGATAGTTTATAAGCTGTTACTGTTGCTGAGCGCTTAGAGAAACGTTGATTTGAATTTAAAAGCATGCCCTTGAAAATATAAATGAATAGACATTGCCAACTGACTAGCTGACCCAACGTGACTATGTATGACGATAACATATATTATGTTTGAAGATAGAAAAATTAACGAACAAGTAGACGTCCTGGTGGTGTTCCCCGTTGTTCTGGGTCCAGAAGTAGAATAAACCATCTGTCTCTCTGTACGGCAGAGAGACAAGCAGAGGTTAAATAAGTCATTACCAACATGACCACTAGTGGTAGAATGTTGTAGAGCATCTTGTTCGGATACGAATTCGATGCATTACTCATTCCTGCTGATATACGGACTGTCATGTTCCGGTCATATAAAAAAAAAGTCGCCTGTAAAGATTAAAGAACTTACTGGTAGTCGCTAGTTTATGCCTTGCTCTTAGGCCACGTACGCAAGTCAACGGACTACCATATTTTTTAGTACGGAACACAATAATGATGATCACTAAAGCTCAACAGGTTACACAATAATGATGAGCACTAAAGCTTAACAGGTTACACGTAACAGTTAAGGCGTGGTCTCATCAGGGTGAGCTAATGTACAGCATTTACAACTTAGTCATGAATGACTGCACTAGTCATATAAACCAATGACCATCAGCGGACGATGTTTAAACTCTGTTTTATTAATAAACAAAGACTAAAGTAAATGTAAAGTTGATATCACGAAGTAATAAAAAAGATAAGTACTTGGAGTACTTTAGTTTATGTTTATTAATGAGAAGGTTAAGGCATTAATTAACAACATTCCTGGCAGATTCTATACTTCTTATCGTCGGTGCTTGGTGGAATTCCATTCTTGATGCAATTTACTTAGAAACACTTGTACTTTCCACAATATATTTTATTATTTTTTGTTATATAGCCCTGATGATGCTTGTATAGCGAAACCGGTTGGCTAAACCATAATAATAAAAAATAATAAAATATATTGTGGAAAGTACAAGTGTTTCTAAGTAAATTGCAACATTCCTGGCGTTGAATATAATCTTGTTTTTGCAAAAAAATATTCAATTGAACTTCATCGTTAATATCTATATCTTTATATATCTAATTCTTGTGTTCGTGTGTTTGTCACTGAACTCCTTCTAGATGACTGGACCGATGTTGATGAAACTTTTTGTATGTGTTCAAGGGAATTCGATAATGGTTTAGATTCACAATTTGGTCGCCGGGAAAATGTTTTTTATTATTTTTCTAATAATAAGTTGTTGTTGAATTTGGAATTTTTCACATCGGATCCGACAGAATGCGCTACTGTCGAAGTATTAATGTCAAGTGATACGAAGTTTGCTGGGTCAGCTAGTATTAATTAAATCAATGCCACTTTTCGTTGTAATTTTATAACTCAAAAACAGACTCACCTATCCATACCAAATGTTTAGGCTTTGTTGGGACTATTTAGTAGATAGTTTATGTGAAATTGGCATAAAATCGGTCTTGAGGTTCTTCATTTATTACATTTTTATACAAATTAACAACAAATTGATTCAATAAATATCGGATCATTTTGTTAATGGGCATTTTTCAGTAAAATTGAAACTCTTTTCAGATAGGGATTGTGCTGTCCTATTGAAACTTTTTTCAGTTGTTTTTTTTTCTTTTTTAAGTTAATTTGCCCCTTTCTGGGGCCGGCTAAAACTTTTAGGCCATGCTGCCACGTCTTCCGTATTAATATGTCTTACGTGTTAATTATTCTCATATAGTCATTAGTCACTATTTACAAAGTCACGTCAGGGTCTTGAGTAAAGCGGTGGTCACTTTAAACAAGCTCACTTTCGAAATTTTGGCGGCAGCGAGGAAATTTACTAATTTCTTAATTTGAGTGCACAAATAAAATAACTGAATAAAATTAAACTAATTCCTAGGTGGAAATTAACTAGTTTTACTCTTAAAGAGACACCAAGGGTGGTAATGTTGCGTTGCCAAACTGAAGCCGGGATGTTAGGCCTCGAGTAAAAGTAAGCTGCCTTACCCTCCGAACCGGAACACGTCAATGGCAAGCATTGGACGTTTTGGTGGTACGAAAAGGTAAGGCGGTGGTACCAATCCGGGCGAGTCGCTGTGAAACTTTGCCACCTAGTCAGATGGCACGGTGCTAGTGACGGTAAGCCTATGCTCGCCTTTTACGAGCTGCCTGGCAGGAAGGCAGATGGGCAATTCGGCACAGGGGCCCGGATCAACACGGGGAAAAAGCTTTAGGGACAATGCCTATTTTGTTACTTCATTAGTAGTTTTCCTTGTAGCTTTCCGCTGTCTGCCATGTGTATACTTAAATCTTTTAAACTGCCTCACTAGTATAATTATAGCTTCACGGTGTTGTCACATCCCTCTACTAAATTCTGTGAAAATATTGAAAACACGCCTTACATTTCTGGTTTAGGCGTATAAACAAGCTTATCTAGATTTTATAGACAGTAATGAAATGAGTTTCCACCGAAACAATAGCTTGTGCACAAAGGGATCTACTACATTGCATATTTAATGAAAGACTGGTTTCGATCAGAGTTGCTTTTACTTCAGTGCCTTTGAACTAAAGAGGTAATGGTTTTAACAGTGTTTAAACAATTGTGTTTTTTATAAGCTTTTATTAATTGGAAAAGCTTTTTTAAAAATAAATTTAAATACATATATTTAACTTGTCTTTCATTTAAAGACACCATTGTAGGCGTTACTTTAGTGTTTTTTTTATATGGAAGTCTAGCTATTTGAATCTGTGTATTTAACTATCATGCATATCAAATTTCATCAAAATCGTTTTAGTGGTTTAGCTGTACAAGTGTTACGGGCAGAGAATTGATTAGATTGAATAGATTTGACTAGAAATCAAAGAAGGAGATGGCTTTCTCGAAGGCATTCTTCTCGTCACATTTTGGTTCGGTTTCCTGTATAGGACAGTCCATCTTCCTCTCTGCCAGGCAACTCGTAAGAGGAGAGCAAAAGTTTAGTTCAAATTACCAATAAGAACTCTAGTGATGAAGTGCATGGTTGCAACTGGTCCGGGTAGGGATCCACAACCTTTTTTGTAGTCGGGTTTTTTTATATAAGGTACTTACGCCTAAGACAGTCCAGTTTGTAGGATGTTCCAACTTCAATATTTTGTATTTTTCAAAGTTTAAAAGAGTTTAAAATACTGCCTACGGAACAATTTTAATATTTTGTATTTTTAAAGTTTGAAAGAGTTCGAATTATTATTATGTTCCGTAGGTAGTAATCTAAATTTAAAAATTTAAAAAATATAAAGTATTGAAAATAGGAAATAGGCCATCTTAAACGCAAGTACCTCATGCTTTTAATTACTTCCTCTAGATATGCTTGCGTCATTATATATTATTGTATAAACCGAACTGCGTAAATTCGTAGCACAAAAACCCGTCTTTAATCAGAGATAAAAGCGATTCAACATGAAAAGCACTCACTAATTCCAATTACAAGTAATCATCGCTAAACAACAGATTCATAAATTCAAATCATTGCCTCATTGTAACCTGTTTATTAAAAATCGACTCAATTGAAGTCGTGACATATTTCATCTTCGTAATTACATAAATGAAGTCGAACTTTGACGTTCTAAAATAGAACTTATGTGTATGGAAATAAAGCCTTTGAAAATTAATTTAATGGTAAATTGGTTTTGGTTTTTAAATTATGTTTATGTGTTTTAACTTAGCGTGTATTAGTAAAAGAATAAGGTTGAAATTGATGTGATTGGTTTATGTTAAAAATTCCTTTGGCATCAGCGAGATGTGAGTTTGGGATAGGGCTGTCAATTCTATGTAAAATATAAAATATTTTTGTCATTTTTTAATATTGTGGGTGTGTCGTTGGTACGTGAGATATGTTTAATGTATATTAAAATATTACTTTCCACCGAATTCTCACTAGCTATTTTATACTTAATTGGTTGTGTAAAATTTTCGTGTTATAATTTTTTATCTGTTTACCTTCGATGTCGTCAGCTTATTATAGGTACGATTTTCATTCAAACTTTCATCCCCTATTAT
>NJDC01005485.1:75123-107293 GCA_002245475.1 Calephelis virginiensis
TTTTCTAGCTGTCAATTCTCTATTACGTGTACAATAAAGGGTAAAATAAACAAATAAATAACTAAGGTATTGTTTCCAATTGATCCTAATGTTTGGACAAAGGAACCTCTAGGGTTCTTATAAAAGGTTATAGGTATATATAGGTATAGGGGGTAAAGAAAATTGGATTTTTCTAATTTTCTGATAAAAAGAAAAAATGTTGGTCGGGATTGGAATTGTGCCCGGTTGGCGATAGGCTTGCCACCTATCACATTGTGGGACTTAGTGTCTTCGGCTAGTCGTGGGTGCCCTCGTTGTGCCCCTGCCTACCTCTTCTTATACTTTATATACACTATTACTATGTTTTCAATGTACTTTTGATTTTAAAAAGCATGGTTCATTAATTTTTGTTATGTGATAACGGATGAGAAAGCGAACAAACACATAGTTCGCCTGATGATAAGAGACAAATGTCTATAGACACCATAGAGAGTATAGGTGCGTCCTCGTCGCTTTACTTTTACTTGAGCATTGGTTTGTTCTGCAAGTTACTGGAGACACTTTTTTATGTGATAGGTTAGCAAACAAACACTCGGGTCTCCTGATACCTTACTCGTAAGAGACAACTGTGGCTAATAGACACCATAGATGTATAGCCATCGCTGTCCTGGGGCCAAGTTGCTAGGCCAATTGTGCAATATACCGGCTAACCTACCCGCCGGACCAGAACATGGACAAGTTGCTATGGCGATAGAAATAGGAAAGGTAGTGGATCCCTACCCTACAAGTTGCTGTGCTGGGCTACCACCAGTGGTTGAGTTGGTGAGGACCTATTTATGTTCGCCTCTTATGAGCTTCCTGAATTATTGAAGTAAAACTTCTTTAAGAGACACAAATATATTCATCTCATTCTTTTGCAGGTAAGAGACACAAATATATATTCATCTCATTCTTTTGTCGATTTACTCAAGTTTCCCTTGTATCGTGTGTGAATCGCACACACACCTTTTTTATTTATTTGTTTGCTGAATATTACACACATATTCTGCAAACAAATAAATAAAAAAAAGAAGTTACAAAACTATTTAATTATATCAAATTATTTTACGACATTGTAGCGTGCAGATATTTTGAAAACTATACAAATCAATTATTAAGATCGATTACACAAGTTAGTATTTACTAATATAAATATAGTGTAGCAATAGGTGCGCAAATCAGTATTTTTTTTATGATATTGGAATTCCTGATGGTAAGAAATTCACGCCGCCTAGAAACACCATAGTGGTAATGGTGCGTTGCCAACCTGAGGCCGGGATGTTAGCTTACCGGCTATCTTACCCTCCAACCCAGAACACCTTACGTTATGGTGGCAGGAAACAGTATTACACAATTTTGTCAAATTTATAATTCACTAACTAAAAGTAACTTTTAAATGTAATTAGTGTTAAGTGAAAAATGTTATTTAACACGTTCTACCGTAAAATACCATTTATCTGAGTATAATATGCTTGCTATTTTGATAAAAAAGTATCTTCAGGCCGGTATCTCGAAAACCGTTACTAGAACCACGTACAACCTACGACTAGTCGAAGACTAAGTTCTTGAACGTGATAGATAACCAGGTACATATCTGATGCCGAATATCATTGTTTTATTTTAAAAAAATGTGGCTGGAATTAGGATTCTAAAAGCCTGCTAAGCAAAAAGGGGAAGTAAGCTTAGTAGCTACCCTGACCGACAAACGTAACACGATTATGGAATAAAAATATTACATAGGAATTCTTTGATAATTTACGATGTAGTCAAACCCTAACATACATACTGATTACTAATATCTGTCTTGCATGAGGCAGTGGAAATATAATAGTGAGTTCTTAATACTACTTAAGCAACATCCAGAGAGCTGTAATCACTCCCGATCACGCCTTCCACAGAGATGACCTTGGTGGAAACTTTGAAAAAAATCAAAATTTGGTTGAAGAAATGCAAATAAATTTCTAGAATCAATGTTTCAATCCGTCTGAAACTCCTATTACTAGCCTACGCCTGGGGTTTCACACACTCCGCGTATGCTTGTTTGACACCTTTAGAACATATTACTACTTCTATAAGAAAAAACAACAAACAGATTATTATTTTAACAATATATCACAACCAGTTTTTTTCAGTTACGTCTTCTTTAATAAAATAAATAATACATAAATTGATCTAATCCAAAATAAGTAAATTATATGTTTATGGGTGTTAGTAAACGATACTAATGGACAAAAATACTTAAAATATACCAAACTTTTTACGAGCAGTATGTATGTTTGTCACACAAATGCTTATCCATGTGTCACAAAATAAATATAAACATTTATAGTGGCAGACTTGAACCTCTTAAACAAATATAACGCGAGGTTAGGTCTGTCTCCGTGAGGCGGTAGTTTATCTAGAAGAAGGCTGCGCGGGCGCCGTGTCACTGACATTGCCTTAGTTCGGGTTTGGTTACACTGGCGCAAGAGGGAGCGGATATTGATTTTGATTATTTTAGTATTTTGGCAATTTATTTGACTGGCGCTGTTTTTCGAATACATGTCTAGGTATAGTTACTTACATTTGTTTATCTATAGTCTCTTAATAATATTTTTTTGTCATCAGCTGAAGTCATAGTAATGTCTTGCTACTTCCATACCTTTGTTGAAAATACGAAAAACGTAGTTTTAATTCTTTAGGTGTCTGTATAAGTCATATTTCGTAGCATCCGAGAATACATATGCTTAAAACTTTTTCAAAAATTAATTGTTTCTGAATGAAGAAGGTGCTGAAAACTGCTAAGCTTTAAATGATTAAATATCTTATCACAAATAACACAAATTATTCGAATTATTAGGCAAACAAAATATTTTCATGTATTATTTGTAATATAGTGGACATATCCTAAAGAATATCGAATAATAAAAGCAGTATAGACCCAGATCTAGGCATACAAACATAGGCATGTGCTTATCATATAATTCCCTTTCCGGAATCGAACTCGAGTCGCGGTGATAATCAGGTTTTAACATTAACCCTCGTACAGCAAGGCGACTGAAATAAAATATAAACGTTGAAACCTTTTTCCTTAAATTGTGTACTATGACGTATGATCAAGAACACAACAAACAATACTGACGTTAAGCCATTTAAGGCACAAGTGAAGTAAAGACGAGGGTTTGACAGGTGTATCTTCAATAAATACTTTACCCTATCCTCTAAGTTTTACCCACATATCTTCAAACTTGCCTTCGTTTTCTTACGTCAAGTTTGATGTGGACGGATGGAAGTGATCCGTGACCTAGTGAATAATAATGTTGGCCTCGAGGCAATATGACTTGTAATAGTTAATTTGAAAATGCACTGGCTTTTTTTCACTCCTTAAAATTTTTTTTTTAAATTTTGAATAAACCAACCTATTTCGTTTTTAGGGCAACTTATAGTTAGTTTAACCGGTTACTCAATTTATGATTTTTAGATTACTATTTATAGTTATAAGTGAAAGAGTGGAAGTATTTTTATATCATTGTTGATGGGTTGGTGGATACGAGTATTAAAGGATATACTATATAAGGTATATAATAGTAGTGACTCGTCCTGGTTATACACGTGTGTTTCTTTCCTATTTATAAATATGCCTACATTCATCAGGATAACATAAGATGCTAATGATAAGGAAATACTTCCAGTGGTTTCAAAGCTATTCGATACACAAAGCAATCAAATATCTTCATAATATTGAGTGCAATTATTTAGTAAAGTTATCAAATTGTAGGAAGTTTTAAAGTGTTGTCTCGAAAAATCAAAATATGCGATAATCAGGAGTACAGAGGTTTAGTGTTAATAAATACTAATATACCTATGCTTATATACATGTATGTACCATGGCTGTCTACTATAGGTATAGTAAAAGTTTAAAAGGATATCGAACTTCAGTGTTGATGAATACGTTGTACTTGTATGTAAGCTGCATACAAACAGGGCTAACGTTCTGTGGTTGGTGATGTTGACGCTGTTCACGTGACTTTATTTTTCTCAGTGTTATTACAGCCAAAAGTTGAACTCTGGCTATCTTCCATTATGACTGTTCATCATTCATTGTTTACAATAAAAAAAGTTACTTAGCTCCTACTTGTAGGCATATTTCTTTGTTCGGTTGTTCTTGACTATATTTGTCAGATATAAAAAGCACAAGACGCCCAGTCTCGAAGAAAACTGCCTCTTAAAAGTATCGTTTATTAAAAATAGTTGTGATTTAAACTTACTGTTGTTTTTGTAAAACAATGCATGGGCGTGTGCAAAGATGCAAGCGACACGAAACTTTGAAATAAGCACTAAATCCTATTAATATTATAAATGCGAAAGCAAGCAATAACTGATGAACTGATGTTTATGAAATTTGGCACACACATGGAGAGTAACTTGATTTAACTCATAAGATAGTTCTTATCCCGAAAAAATGTTCCTGTTTGCCATTAATCGCGTGGGCAAAGCCGCGGGCAACAGCTAGTTCCAAATAATGCTCTCCTTTGTACCGGGCTGTTTTGAAGTGCAGAATGTGCATCATCATCAATGTGGGTTTTTATATCAATTACGTCATTAAATCACTGAGAGTTTTATAAAAGGGCTCTTCGCGCTGGGAGATGTCACAAAGTTTACATACAGATTCATACATATGTATGTGTAACATTAAAATTTAATTCAGTACATTTTTTACGACATTGGAAGACCAACCACGGATATCCTGATGGTAATAAATTCATGCCGCCCAGTGACACCAAAGGTGGTAAAGGTTAAGGCCTCGAGGAAAAGTAAGTTTATCGGTTACCTTACCTTCCGAACCGGAACACGTCAACGGCAAGCGCTGACGTTATGGCGACAGAAATAGGTATGGCGGTGGTACCAATCCGGACGAGTCGCTGCGATACTCTAGTCAGATGTGACGGAAAGTCTATGCTCGCCTTTTACGAGCTGCCTGCTCTTTTCTGCAAAGAGAAAAGCTGGACCAACACGGGCTTGAAGTTCTTTGATCCTCTAGGATCGTGATATCTGTGATTTCTGTGCTAAAAAATCGATTACCTTCAAATATTTGCAGGGTATTAAAAAAACACTAACGTCCCGCTTTTCTAACAAAAAGGTATAAAGTAAAGGTATAACTCTGTGATTTAGTCTCACGTTATAGAAGAGCGTTATTGTCTATAAGGACCTGCACCAGTATTATATAAATCGCTTTCTTGCATAAATTATCTTGTGTCCGTGACCACATCCTTAATCCTGGCAGACGAAGCACGCCCTGCGGACCGGTTACGTACTTACAAACAATGTATCTAGATGTCTGTCTGTGTGCGTGGATTTTGATTCATATATTTATTTGGTTATGCTGATAGTGGATATGCAGAGGCGGGCTTAGGAATTTATAATGTGAGCTTTCCTCGGGATATTTAAATATTTTATTATATTATTGATGGGGCATATCCCCATATAATTCCGATTTAATGGACTTAAAAAAATATTTATCTGCAACAATGATCCATATCTGACTATACAAAAAATATTTTTTTAATAATGAGGTCCCGTGTTTGAATCCTGGGTCGGGCAACTCTAGAATGCTGTTTAAGAATTTTGTAATGAAAACGACGTTGCTCGGTACTGGACACTATCCGTTCAGCTATAGGTATCCTATCATATTGTGGGACTCGAAATGACTTTGGCTAATCGTAGGTGGACTAGTCAAACCTGTGCCTACCTCTTCTGGTATACGGGCGTGAAGATACTGTTACGCCGAAAGTTGCGTCATTTGAAGATTTTCTAAAAAATTGAGACGTATTATATCGATTTTTTTTTATTTTCACCTAATGGGTTTTCACTGGAAAGCTAAAAAGCTTTTTCTGATACACTGGCACAGCGTCTGGCAACAGAGTTTTTTTAATAAAAATCGGCCAAGCGCGAGTCCTACTCGCACACGGGTTTCGTACTAACCTCTAGATATATTAATAAACCCATCACGATATTTTACTAACAAAACAATCAAAGTTTTTGCAATATTTCCTTTATCTGTGCTATAACACGTTGCTTCGTATACAATTTCAAGGTTTTGTGTTAGTAGATACGGGAAGTAGGTACTCTGTAGGTTTTGTATCCCTTCCGAGTTTCGAAAATATGCGGCATAAACGGCTGTATGTTTTGATTCTTTTGGCTTAGAAGTTTGATATCTTACACAGTTCCAAGTGACAGCAAACATAAGTAAATACGGACTAATACTTTCATAATAAAATGTTAATTTCAACGTGATACCTCTACAAAGTCCTGAGAAAAGGACTTTGACAGACGTACAACAAAGTGATCTTATAAGGGTTCCGGTTTTTCCTTTCAAGGTAGGAACCCTAAAAACATAAAATATCTTGCTCTAAGCAAATGACTACTTTCAATTAATCCTATCCTATCCTATTAATATTATAAATGCGAAAGTTTGTAAGTATGGATATATGGATGTTTGTTACTCTTTCACGCTCGAATGGCTGAACGGATTTGTCTGAAATTTGGAAGACAGATAGATTGTGACCTGGATTAACATATAAGCTATTTTTAATCCCGATCGCACACCGGGTTTCTGTGAAAACGCGGGCGAAGCCGCAGGTAGCAGCTAGTTTAAATATATATTTTAACCCTCCCGTATGCAACACCTCGTATTAGACCCCTCCCCAAGGAATACAGAAACATAAACATGGTATTTTGAGTTAAACGATTCACGATTTTCCCAATGGATGTTGATAAAATATTAAATTAAAGTTAATGTAACCAATTTATTAGTAACTAGTTGTTTAACTTATTATTTAAACCACAAATTAGTCAGCGTCAAATAGATTTTCATTCAAACTTTCCCCTACAAATTTTAAAGCACGTTTTAATTTTAACGGAAAAGAAAGGAATTACAAATTTCGCCTCGGGACTTGAATCCTCAGTAGTTCCAATGGTTAGAGCATTCGTCGGCTTGAGACGAAAGGTTACAGGTTCAAATCGTGTCGGGGGCTGATTTTTTTCTTAAAAGTATCTTCACGCCCAAATCCCAGAAGAGGTAGGCAGAGGTACAACCAAGGCACCCACGACTAGCCGAAGACACTAAGTCCCACAATGTGATAGGTGGCAAGCCTATCGCCAACCGGGCATATTTCCAATCCCGACCAACATTTTTTTTTAATTAGAAAAATTAGAAAAATCCAATTTTCTTCTTGTTGGCCGACCCGGGATTCGAACCCGGGATCTCATGCAGTCAAGTCCAACACCCGGACCGCTAGACCACAGAGGCGATTTTTTTGTTTCTTTAAAATTTATAGAAATTTAAACCAAGCACAGGGCAAGTGCTTAAATAAAAAATTCAACCTTTCATCCGCTGCAGCTGTTGTGGATATTTTTAGGAGTTGATTTTTATTAAAAAGTAGCCTAGGTTTAACTTGGGTGAGAGATAGACAGAGATACTTTAATTTAATTTTAGTATGGAAGTATGGATTGTACATTGATATATTTGGAACGAATTAAAAAGTAGTCCATGTTATTCTGCGAGGTCTTACCTATTTCTATACAAGATTTTATTAAAAGGTGTTTAACAGTTTTGACTTAAAAACGGAATGTACATTTTAACATTCACTCATATTTATAATAATAGTAGGGATTTAGAAGGGATTTAGAAGGAGTGAAGTTCCACGACGACGACGACGATATAAAAAAGTTTTGACTTAAAAATGGAACATACATACACACTCGTATTCTTAATAATAGTAGGGATTAAGAAGAGAAGAAATTTTATGACGACGGACGGTTTTTTTTAAATTTATTTACGGAACATATATTATGTTAACAAGTAGTTACAAAATGTTTGACCTAACCAACGTAATTCACAACATTGTGGTTTGCAAATATTTTAATATTTAAACAAACTGTTTCGTTGTATTTATTAAAACACATTAAATTATGAGATTTATTAAAAAACATTTTTAAAGAGAATTTATAAAAGATTTTTAAGATAATTTTTGCTTACCCGGTAAGGGACTTGACGTGAAGATATGTGTGTATGTTTGTTTATAAAATAATCAATTTATGTATTTATATATTTTCGCCTCTATAGTCTAGCGGCCCAGATGTTCGATTTGACTTCATGAGGACCCGGGTGCGATTCCCGGGTCGGGCAACAATAAAAAAAAATTAGTTTTTCCAATTTACTAATAAAAAAAATGTTGCTCGGAATTGGATATCTGCCCGGTTGGCGATAGGCTTGCCACATATAACATTGTGAGACTTAGTGTCTTCGGCTAGTCGTGGGTGCCTTGGTTGAGCGTCTGCCTACATCTTCGGGGATGTGGGCGTGAAGATACTTTTTATATGATCTGTAGATGAAGTAGCTTAAGTTCGTTGTAATATGATCACATCTGCGACGTCAACTTATAAACGGTCCGACTAACAAAATCGCAGACTTTTCTCTCTCTCAGATGCTTAATGCTCTGGCTACAAATTGGGAATTAAGCATCATTTAGACGGTTGTAAGCACACCGTGCCCCAATCACGCATTCGACAAAGGTAACCTTTTTTGGAAACTTTGAAACAAATCTAAATGTGGATTAAATCTACGTTCCTCACGGATGCAAATCAATGTTTACAGCCAATGTTTTAATCCGCGTGGAACCAATATTAACATGCCATGCCATTAGGCAATGACAGTGTCATATGCCAATCCGGAAGACAGTGTAAATAATAGACTTGAAGAATAAGCCTAACATCTTGGATCCGGTTATCTCTTACCATCAGGACGGCCGTGTGCTTGGTCAGACTTCTCACTGATTTTTGAAGAGAAACAACAAATTAAAAAAAAGATTGATAATATTATTATGTATGTAATAATAATTCTTAAAAAGGCGATCATAAATAAATAAAAACTTTCTTTAAAATCAAAATCAAGTAACATGTGTCACTTAGTTACCTTTTATACATGTAAAACAATTTGCATAGAGTGTATGCTTGCTAAAACAATATTAGTATACTCGAATATTAAAGCACAGACACAGAGTAATGACAGCGTTCCGGGATTCACGGACGAGGTTCCGGGATTCGAGTTTATTATCCCGCGGACTTCGGGATTACGGCGCAACTGACGTGAAATGCGGTGTACTTTAAATTGAATTTATACCCGCTTTAATGCCCGCTATTTGTTACCTTAACTAGTGTTTAAGGATTTTAGTAACAATTTACTGCGTCATCGAACGTGCCGTCACTCATAGTTTCGTTTCTTACTAACCGATTTTGATAGAACAGTCTTTTTGGATGCTATTGGCTTTCGAAAATTGAAATAAGTTTAAATATAGGTTGTGGTCTAGCGGTCAGACGTATGACTTGACTTTTTAGTGTGCCAGGTTCGATTCCCTTCTCGGGTAAAAAAAATAATAGATAAATGTGTATTACAATAATCACGATGCCCGTGATTGGATATGTGCCCGGTTGGCGATAGACTTGCCACCCATCACATTGTGGAACTTAGTGTCTTCGGCTAGTCGTGGGCACCCACCTCTGCTACCTCGTCGGGAATATGGGCGTGAAGATACTTTACCTTATAGGTTGAGTGGCTCCAGAGCTTATGATTGAAATATGAAATAAAAACTACTAAATATTTACTACTAAAGAGGAAAGATTCCCTCTTTAGTAGTAAATATTTAGTAGTATATATTAACTGTGATTTTGAAACTTTACTGGTAAAGAGAAAGGGATGCGTCGTTAGCACATGTCCATCAATTTGTTAAAAAAACATATTTATATACTAAATTTTCCAGGTCGGCTAGTATTATATAATAATTAATAAATGCCTTTGTTTCAGGTAATCCAGACATTTTCCTCTATTTTGAGGTATTTCGAAATTATGCAACACAGGTATTCATTCTTCAACCTACTATACAAACTTGGTGGAAATGTTTCCCTCGCAACCAAAAACATGTAAATAATTATACTTAACACATAGGTTAGTACCTAAAAAATTAATTAAGTACTTACGTTGGCTTTGCACAAAAATACGAATAAACCCAACAAAAAATTAAGCGCCCTCAAACTAAAAGCCGACTTCGATTCCAATGTTATGTAGTCTAAGTACAAAATAAATTTCATCGATTTTCGTGAGATTTCACCATCAGGTTATAGGAACCTATAAAAACAGGAAAGAAGGACAATTCAATTAATATATTCAAAAGAATTTAGGAGTCAAACTTATAACCTCCTGCCTTTGTTGGAGTTATAATATATACAAAAAAAACTTCTAAGCTATTTCTTATCTGGTTAATACTGGTCTTGCTATAACAATGTAGTCCACTCACAGGAAAATAATAAAAATCAATGTGAAGTTTGGTTATTTTAAGCAGTCTGGCCATTAATTTTTTTAGTTTTATGTTAAACTAGCTGCTACCTGCGGCTTCGCCCGCGTTTTCACAGAAACCCGGTGTGCGATCGGGATTAAAAATAGCCTATTTGTTAATCCAGGTCACAATCTATCTGTCTTCCAAATTTCAGACAAATCCGTTCAGCCATTCGAGCGTGAAAGAGTAACAAACATCCATACATCCATACTTACAAACTTTCGCATTTATAATATTAATAGGATAGGATTTTTGTTTAGTCATTAGAAAGCGAACATTCAGTTGGTTCTCCAGAAGGTAAGAAACACCCGTGGCCTATAGACACTATGGATATTACTGGTGCGCCGCTATCTCAAATCTGGGGTCACTTTCTGGGACGCTGTACTACCACTGGCGAGTACTGACGTTATTGCGAAAGGAATAGGTAAAGTATGGGAATAATCTTGGAAAGATACTCGACAGCACTGCTACTTACTCGTATGACTCCTATAATGACTGTTTCAACTGGTGGAATAATCCACTGCGTGGGTCATCCCAACCCGACGGCAAAACATTATTAAAAAAATTACGCAACGTTTGCTACAAATTTTTAATAGGTTCGAAAATCACTATTGCGCTTAGATGCTTTTTATGTAACTTTTTAAAACGTAGGAAATATTTGGACGTGCATTTTTATGTGCTTATATGATACGTATAGGTAAACTAAAAAGTAAGTCCCTGGTAGTTATAAATAATAAATATCGTGGAAGATGCAGTGATCATGCATAATATGTACTCGTATTCTACAGGTAAAGAAACATAAACAAGGAACTTTATAATTCATTTCTTTCTTATTCTTATAAAATATAAACACAAGAAAGTAGGTCAGAAGTTGTTCCTCTTTCGTAACTCAAGTATTTTCGAAGAATTTTTTTTATAAAGGATGATATTATGCCACACGTGACTCTTCACCCCTACGTTTTCCGTGTGTTAATAAGCATCGTATGTAAGCCACTTGCGTAGAAGTTCAGAATTATCGGGAAAAGTTACGTCGTTGACTTCGTGGTTCCAAGTTAGGTCGGCATCATGCATTATGTTGCAAGTTCTGAGTACTGTTTTGGTATTGTTTAGGTAGATCATTGACACGTGAAGTATGCTTGTTATGACACAAAATAACTGTGTTACTTTATTTTATGTCATAACAAGTTCTTTGTCAGTTTAATTGTAAACTTTTGCCTAAGTTCAAAACTTTAGCACGTAATAATTTACAGTTAATTATTAATTTTTATAATATGTTGCTGATATCGTTTCAAAAGAGGAAACAAATAGTGAATAAAAGAAAATTAAAGTTAAAAAACGGTAGCCACTGTAATATCTAGGTAGTTTTACAAAAGGTCACTCACCGTACCATTACCCACTTTTAAAAGTAGTTGGATTATGTTCAGCTTTATGTGTGGCCGTTTTAACATCAATGTTAATGATCCACTAGAGCTCTGTCAAATTTCCATTAAATCAAGACTTAAGAGTAAACCAACAGTTTACCTCTCAAGTTACTGTTGTTCTAAACCGTAATTTACCTAGTGTACATGGTGTTACATTTTTATGAGACTGGAACAAGTCTGGTGTTGATATGAGTCCCCTTAGCAGAACAGTCTATCTGTCTTCCTGCCAGACAGTTCGTAATTACCAACAAGATCTTTGGTGGTAGTGCTATGCTGCTACTTGATCGGGGAGGAATCCCGTGCTTTATCTATACCTGCCGCTATAATGACAATGTCATTTTCCTGTCTTGAGAGTAGGGTAGCCGGTAGACTTGCACCATTGGTCTAACAACTTGGCTACAGGACACAAGACAGTAGCATCGATAGTTGTTCGCTGTTTTATTACCTAATGAGTAATAAATTGAACATCTGCATAGATTTTGCAGTGTGGTGATGTTTACCTAATTCGTTTTTCCTAGACTCTTTAATTCTTGCATCTAAGAGTTTGAAAAAATCGTGTAGTGTCCTACCTAACCTTGAGACATTTAGAGCTTCTGGCAGTAAAATACGAAGTTCTGTAAATTAGTTATGTTTTCACTTGGTTATTTGAAACGACCGTGAGTAAATCTGTCAAATGTAAAACACGCTACAGAAAAATAAACATGATACTTATAAACGCAATCAAAAACCTACTTAAAAATAAGACTGCGACTTCTAAGCCATTACCTTTCATCAAATTCAGGACAAAAATCCTTTTGTGTCAATATTGAACTGGCTTAGGTACTTTAAAAGGGTAATTCTTGTGTAACTGTCGGAATCGATCGAATTCGTTCTGAACTTGAATTCAAGTCGCACAACTTATTTATTGCTGAATTAATTTTCTAATTTAATTACTCAAAGAAAAAACATCGTATATCTGAATTGTCCATTTCGGTATAAACCGTCCATCAATATTAACATGGCTTAGGCACATCGAGTCGGCACAATATGGGATTATTGTCTCCGACATTGATCTGGCTGTGCTCTGACCTCGGAGCCAAATCGCGCGGCTATTTATTATATTATAGTATTTATTTTTTATTTGCTTTTATTTTGTAAACGTTCTGGGGTGGGGTATCTTCGAAGCATTACATTATCATGTAATATAATAATAATGTAATAATATCATACAGTTTTAAATGGGTATCTAGAGATTGAGAAATCGGAGATTCGTTCAATTATTTTGCTTTAGAAACTAATAATATAAGGTTTTAACAAATTTTATCATTTTTGGCGGTTTACATCTATTCGATCATATGTTTTTTAAATATTTTCACGCTCATCTAAGTATTTGATTTCGTTATGTTAAATTAATAATATTTTATACTTTTGTTTGAATTTACTCTTATTTCTACAGCCCTAAACGACCATTATTAGGAAATGGTCACAACACGAATAGGTGTAAGTGGATATTTTCTCAAAAAAAACACAATATCTTCTAATTTAATAAAGCCAGTGGAAATATTTTAATAATCAAACATTAAGGGTTAAATTTATTCTGAGAGTAAACCTTAACATTCTGTATAAACTTATACATATAACAATGACTACATTAATATAAACCGACTTCAAAACTAAAAAGTAAAAAATAATTGCCATTTACCAATAGGTTTGAAGTCGGTACTAGGCCTTAAACTAATAATTATATTACAAGTTTGTAATTACTTAAACTAATAATTATATTATAAGTAAGTAATTACTTGGCTTGGCACCGACTGCAAACCTATTGGTAAATGGCAGGTATAAATAATAGGTAGTATATAATTAATATTAAATCTTTATTATTTTTTACTTATTACTTTTGAAGTCTGTTCTTATTACCGCAGTTATTGTTATTTAACACTTTTTAGTTTATTGCTCATATGATTTAATTTAATAAAAATAAACATCGGGATAGGTGAAAGTAGACAAAAAATGCTCATAAAATAAAAACTAATGGGTCTACCTGAATCAATTTTTTATGGGACCAATTCGATACTATTCCGCATCAAACAAAAAAAGAATTACCTAAATCGGTTCAGGAACCTCGGAGAAATCGGTGTAAAAAAAAACAAAAATAGACCGGCCGAATTGAGAACCTCCTCGTTTTTTTTAACTTGATTAAAAATATTTTTGTATGGCCATGAAAATTATCGATAATTTCTTTAATTCGCTGTCCTGTAAAGTTATCAGCTTTACGATATTTAAAAGCATAATTACGAAGACACAATTTCTACAAACAAGCTAGACACAACTCTAACAATTGTATCACCCTACTTCATTTCCACAAAGTAAACTTCCAACTTAATACAAGTAATGTCAGTTCAAAACCAAACATCTGACGCTTTATAGAACGTTTGGTGCAGTGTAACAAAGTGTTTTGTAAAATCATTGCTACAATGTGTATCTACTATCGGCCAATGTTAATAATGTATCTCAATCTAATGGATTTCAAGCAATCTAGAGAGCTGCGTATCCGTCGGCCTATCCTATACCTCATTCCCATATTTATCCTGTGCACAGATATATTATTGGCAAGCGATAACATAAAAATGGATAAAAATATCAATCTTGGCCAGCGAGTTTTGGATTAGGATTGATTATTAATATCGGCCGTATGACGTCTACGATATGTTCATCGTGGAAAGTATATGGCTGGTATTCTTTTTGTTTTTACTGTACAAAATTTAATCGCCTCTGTGGTATAGCAATCCGGCGTCGGAGTAGACTTATTGAGGTCCAGGATTAGATCCCCTTGTCGAGCAACAAAAAAAAACAGAAAATGTATATTTTCAACTTTTAATAAAAATAACATTGCCCGGGATATATCATAATATGTGTCCGGTTGGCGATAGGCTTGCCATCTATCATGTTGGGGACTTAGTTTCCTTGGCTAGACGTGGGTGCCCTGTTTGTGTCTCTGCCTAACTTTCCATGGATGTGGGTGTGCAGATACTTTTTGTGAGTATTTCAATGTTAGTGGAGGGCCGTTAGGTTTACACCTCCTTATCCAGGGTCCGTCTATGAATCTTCATAACACGTTTAAACTTAATTTTAAAAGATAAAAAGTCGCTCCTAATTTTTTAACTTTTTTTTTGTGTTACACTTTTAGAATTGTCATATATTTTCTTTGAGAAAGATAAATTGTTTTCTGTTATAAATTTACAGTATTATAAATAATTATAAAAGGACTATTATAAACTTGTTTTTAGAGCTTAAAGGGACTTCAAGGTTTAGTTAGAGGCTAGTACTTGCGCCTAAGATAACGCAGTTCTTAAGATGACCCATTTTCAACATTTTGTATTTTTAATGTTTTGAAAAGTTTAAATTACTACTATGTTATGTAAGTACCATCTTAGGCGTAAGTACATTACTTGTTTTTTACAAGTCAAAGTGTGTATACATTTTTCGGATTTTTTTTATGTGCTTAAAAACTTACTACTCCTACATTTTACATAAGTTTCTAAATTTAAAATACTAAACGAGATATGATGGAAATCGTTAACAAAAAGAGTTTTTATCATTTCTCAATTACCAGTTTAATCGAAGACAGTGATACAAATTTAAGATTTACTTTACGTATGTTCTTGTGATATGCTTTAGAAGTTTGGCCTTCTTATAACAGATTTAGTTTAATTTCGCAGACTTCTTGAAATAATCTAAATACAACTGCAAACAGAATCGAGTCAGCCAACGTCATTTCCACAAAGCAAGCTTCCGCTATAACACGATTAACATCTGTTCAAAACTGAAACATCAGACGCTTCATATTGTATCTGGTGCCATGTTTTCTGCAAATGCTACTTGAAAATAGTTTAGCTAGTTCATGTTGTTACCTTTTTAATAGTATATTGAAGACAACTTCAATATACTATTAACATTATTACTTCAATATACTATTTAAAATCATAGGAATAGGTTACGAAGATATTCAAGACTTCTATTGTATGTTTTGCATTTTTTACGGCTTAAAGCAGCTAACAGTGCACGGATCTCCTGATGGTCAGAGATAACCTTGGCCTTTTGGCAGCATAGATGTTTTAGATACAGCGTTGAACTATCTAGGCCTAATGTGGAAGGATACCGGCTGATCTACCTTCCAAATGGTAAGTTAGCCTTGGCATATTGACAACATAAAATTGTAATAGGACTGTTCCTGAACTGAAATGTCTGTCCAGTCTAAGGATTTGATAGACTGTCAGTAGTTTTCATGCTAATGCTCAATGTTACAGAACGTGATGTGTCACCAAAACTACAGTTATATGATAATCCGCTGAACCGCATCTGATGTCCATGTGGGTTGTGAGACGTTGAGATATCTTATTAAGTCAAAATTATATAATGCTTGAACTCCACTCAATAACCGAAAAGTAATAAATTAACAAAAAAAAATCTAAGGCCGGTTACATTTTTCTTGGTTAAATCTAATAGTAAAAAGTAGTTATCTAATAAATGATTGGAAAGGTTGCATCTGGAAAGAGGCCAATAAAATTAAAGTAGTGTGAACTGACATACGATATCCTTCCAGGCTACAATTGTTGTGCAGTCATTACGTCAGTGCTTGCCACTCTCTTTTCCAGTCTCGATGGCAAGGTAGCTGGTATATTTATCTCCTTAAGAAGCTTAACACTACAGATTAAATTTGGAAATGCAGTATCACCAGTCAAAAGTGATTCGCTGTTGGCGTTCACTACATAAAGTCTTGGGTTCGATTCCCAGATCTAATAAAAACAACAATGCCCGGAAAGCACACAGTTTACAGTCTACTATAACATTGTGGGACTAAAGCATCTTCAGCTAATCGTTGGTGCTTTGCTGGTACTTCTGCCTTTTCCTTTCGGAACATGGGCCGTCAAAGCATTTGAAAAAATCTCTTATTGATTTCAGTCGATATCTAAAAGAATAAATGAGCAATAAAATCGAGTTGACAGCCGACATAACAATTATTTACGAGTACCTTTATATTTAGCTTATAGACCGTTTAAAATACGACAACCGTGCTGGGTTATAAAAATATATTTTGTTTCTAGAAACAAATGGGATAACAAATATTCATGGAATATGTAACAAAGGAAGATATATCAGATGATGTTCCTGTGCAAAACAGATGTTATCCGTATTGTCGCGAAGCCTCTGTCGTGATATCTAGAATGAAAAACATACACCAAAGTAATAAATAGACATATCTGACGCAAAATGCGCACCTGTAATATCTATGGTGTCTAGGCCACAGTTGTGTTTTGCTATCGGGTTGTATGCTTATTCGCTGCCATATCCCATAAAATGTTCTCATATAAAGAAATAAGCGTCGCAAATAGAGACCAAATAAATTAACAGTAAAGAAATAAACATATAGAGAACAAAGAAATTCATGAAAACGAAACAAATATCGGATTTAGAGGCCAAAGAAATTAATAACAAAGAAATCAACGTCGCATATAGAGACCAAAAAAATAATAACCGAGACCGAGATCACAAGCCTCTTTGTAAGTTTGACTTTGTGATGGAGACGGTAATTAATTAAAACCAATGGTAAAAACGTAGAACTTTACTGCCTTATCAGTCTCTATCTCTATAAGTGATATAATCCAACCACTTGTCTCCACCTCAGGCAACTTATAACTAATAATAAGTAATAAATATCTTTGCGCCTATATCCCCGAAGAGGTAGGCTGAGGCACAACCAGGTCTCCCACGACTAGGCGAAGAAATCCCACAATGTGATGTGTGGCAAGCCTATCGCCACCCGGGCACGTATCCAATCCCGGGCAACATGTTTTTTATTAGAAAAATTGGAAAATCCATATTTTCTTTTTAAAGCCCGACCTGGGAATCGAACCCGCGATCTCATAAAGTCTAGTCCTACACCTGGACCGCTAGACCACACAGGTGAGCGAGAAATATTTTATTGTTTACCTATGTAATATAACAATAAGTATTAGTAATCAGGAAAAGTCGGTCTAACTCTTTTGGATTAAGGCGCATGCTGGGCTTCCAGCCTATGAAAGGGCTTATGTTTTAGCCAAAGAAGCTGCCCTAAAACTCAAGAGAAGACCAGACTATGACGCGTGCCCTGTCTCATGGATCGAGCGTCAAGTCCGCACCGAGACGCTTGACACATGGAACTGAAGAAACAGCGTCAACAACAAAAATGTTTTTCCGGACGCCATAATGGCGTACAGAGTAATCGGCAAAATAAAACCAACTAACGTCCTGACACAAGTCCTGCAGGTCACGGAGGCTTCGGAGAATATCTGAGCCTATTTCAATGTAGACAGGCTTCCAATTGTGCGTATGATAGTGAAACTTGTGAGACAGTAGCACATATTCTTTTCGAATGCCCACAAAATAGCAGAGAGGGGTTCGAAGATAGTTACTCAGGTAAACTCACAAAATATTAATGAATTAATAAAATTTAAAGACATAAAAGAGTACTCGTAAGTGTTAGTAGAATATTGCACCAATGTGGCGGCCAAGGCAATTAAAAGAAACAAGGTATGAAATGGGTTGAACATTATAATATGTAATCATATAATCGTATCAATCTTCAAACTATTAGTAAAACTGTAAAACCTCGGAGTAGTCGGTGTACATACATAAAAAATAACCCGGCCGAATTGAGAACCTTCTCGTTTTTTTTAATTCGGTCAAATAGAATTGGTTTGCAGTTTTGCTGTCCTTGATTTATATTATATCATCGTTATAATAGAATAATGTAGCAACCCTAACCTTAATCCTCAAATGTAAAGATGTAATAGGGTTATTAGTTTTATAATTTACGAGATCTCATCAAGAATTAAGAGCGTATTAATAGGTCTTGAGTTAATTACTCTTCCGTAAGATATCAAAGCCCATATTGTGTTACGCGCACCCACACAAATATCTCATTAAGCAACGTAATCTCAATATCATGTGACATTCATTATTATAGTCCACGAGCTACCAACAGATTTCATAACCAAACTTCTCTTAGGCGATAACTCGTACAATGCTTCAAGAAATTGTTTCGTGAAGCATTATGATCGGCACTTCAGTGGGTAGGTGTAACAGTGATAGTATCTGTCGAAATCTAGAATTCGACTAGCTATCGATAGTGCTCATGATAGACCTACGGATTCAACTTGCCTTAAAAATCTCTGTGTCAAGCAAATCTTGGTGGTAATACCGGGCTATTCCAAACTTTTACTGCTCATATGCCGAAAGTGCGTCATAGCCAAATATTTGGAGACGCTCGAACATCAACGAGATGTTGATGGAAACTGAAGGGCGAAAGTGGAAGGTAAACAAGGGGTTTATTTTTAACAGCTCGTCCGGAAACTCATCACCGATTAGGTACAATTCACTAGATTGTTCAATATGTGTGCGATGGGGTCATTACAACCCTACATTTACATAAATATGGCGTTCAAAATTTCTAGAAACAGTATAACAATTTTTTTTTTATTACGACTTTGTGTGCCTGTGACAGTAGCTTTTCGTGATAGTAATGGGATTTAAAAAAATCCATACTAAAAGTTAAAGCAACTAAATTTTGGTAAAAATCCGTTCGAGAGTTTTTGTGGCAAAATTGAACATGCAAATCAAAAAAAATTTATTTATGCTATAAACTGTACTTAGCAAACTTTTTTGATAAAATATTTCATATTTAGTTTAGTTGTATTTTATGTATAGGTAAGTTATATATATGTTTAAGTATATTATGTATATATTATATATAATTTATAAAACAAAATAAAAAAAAATTCAATACTAAACCAAACAAGACCCTAAAAGCCGTTATTACACGAGTCACAAAGTCCTTCGTTGAGACACATAAATAATTACATCTTACTAATTAAATCTAACCTCGTATCAAAAGTTCTCTTTTATTTTGAAGACTTTTATGACACTTTAATGAGCGGAAGACTTCCAACTTGTGACCTATTTTATTTTTTTGTAACGAAGTTCCATAACGTGCGATACACAAATTGGGTCGGAGCGAGATCGACAAAACGTAATAAGACTTTTTCAAATTAGAACTGACCAGCAGCTCGTTCGGTACCACCGCCATACTTATTCTTCTCGCCCTGACTATTCACGTCCTTGTCATGTTCTACACTATAGAGTAGGATAGGCGGTAAATTTGTGCATCTGGTCTAAGATCCAGGTGACAAGATAGCGACGTTCCAGTAATACCTACTATGTATATAGGCGAAGTTTAGTCAACATGAGAAAATCTTACTTCTTGAACATCTTATTACATAATAAACTAAAGTTTAAATTTTCTACAAACCCCTGACTAAACCTACATGATCACGTCTACCTACATGGTCCAACTGTTTAAAAGTTATGCTGCCACAGACATACACACACACACACAGATACATCAAACTTATAACACCCTTCGTTTTCCGTTGAGGGCTAAAACTTCGAAATAAAAAAACTAAAGTTTCTTTACAATAATTTTCAAAGGGCATTTCAATGAAACTCTCCGCACCCAGGGACCAGACTTTAATCATTTGATTGATCTTGACCTTTAATTATCCGATATCCTGATTTACAGTTAATTAAACGGGGTTGTGATTGAAATTTTAGAGCCGTTTACTTTGGTCCCATTTGTAACTTTATGTCAATAAAACGGATGTGGGATACCTTTAAATGTTAATTACTATTGTTTGAGACATCACCTGGTGATTTATTATTGTAATTCGAAGCTGGAACACGATAAGAACAAGCTAATAAGCAAGCACGATAGCCGGCCACCTCGTTGGCCTAATGGTTGGCGTATATGCCTTACTCCGCCGACCAACCGCGAGGCTGAGATTCGATTCCCAAGCAGGCATTTGTGTGATAAACATAAATGTCTGTATTTATGGGTCTGGATGTTTACTGACAAAACAGATATATACAAAATGTGGATGGATGTTTGTTTGTTTGTCGAGGAGACAAAGGTTGACATTCCACGATCAGATCAGAGGGTGGTGTTCTTATGAAAACGGTAATGAATTTATTTATTTATTTAATACTTTATTGCACACAAAAAGCAACAACGTACAAAACATAAGAGCAGTAAAATGCTCAAACGGCGAGCTTATCTCGAACTACAGAAATTTCTTCCATCCAACCCAAAACAATGGAGCTGTGAAAAGAAAATGGAAGGCATCGTTTACAAATATCGTTTTGTATTTACAACAAGTAACACATACTGAAGTTTAGTAATTAATGTTGTAGAAGAATGAATATTGAGGAAGCCAGATAAGTTGGAAGACTTCTCGTTGATCGTAAGATGCGGCACTCGCTACTCTCTGCCTACCCCGTAAGAGACTTGGCGTAAAGATTTGTATGTTGTCGATGTTTATTACATTTGTACTACTATCTATGTAAGTCGTTCCATGTATTAGTATCGTTAAATAACATTCTGACAAAAGCTAATTAATAATTGCGGGTTTGATCAATTTGTTTAGGGTTAGGGATATTTAACAAATAGGAAAAATATGAGTATATAATAATAGCTGTTAAGTACAAGTGTTTACTACAAAAAAAGTGTGTATACAATGGAAATCCACCAAGTGCTGAAGATAACAAGTATAGATTCTACAAATATGAGCATAGACTGTTGCACATTGACTAATCTGAGACTAATGTTAAGTGTCTGCGTAAGCGTAGAGGTAACAAGGATGCTTTCGGTATTTCATAATCCAAACGCCCTTTTCTTTTTAAAAACTAGATTCTTTTTACAAGGTAGTATTCATGATCGTGCTCTCCGCTCTGACCACAATTTTTCCTTTCATCTGCTTCTCAGTCTTCTCGTCTTGCTACAAATTGTTCTTTATACAGGCCTTCAGGCTATGAAATTTGCTTTCAAAGAAAGTAGAAACTTCTGTTCTAAAATGACGTTTGAGCGTTAAACTTGCGTTGAGGAATCAGTCTCTCGATAATTGAGGATTTTTATGTATATTATGTATTTGAGTACGTAATACAAATCTATAATATTATTACAAAGCTGTAAATTTTGTTTGTTGGTTTGCTTGAACGCGCTAATCTCAGAAAACACTGATCCGGTTTAAAAAAAATGTTGCAGTGTTAGATAGCCCATTGAAAGAGGAAGGCTAGAGGCAATATTATATCATCACGCTAAGACCAATTCAAAAACAGTTCTTATGAAGCGGAAAACCGGAAAAATGGCAGAGAAAGTAGGTTTTTTTTAATTTAAGTATCAGTAGTTGTTAATATCAATCGATACGAAGTTCGCCGGGTCGTCTAGTACACTATATGTGTATTTACGAGTACCTGTGTTTTATGTTTCAGTATGTGTTGAACTAGTCAACTAATAAAAAAAATATTTCTTATTATTGTTTTTTTAAGAGACAAGGTAATAAAGGATCTTGCATATATTCATACAAAGATATTCAAACAAATAACATTGCAGCTGGGCAAATATAAAGTAATAAAATGCTAAACAGCAAGAACCTCAAAGTGAAGCTGTAACTTTGTCTTTGAAAGTAAAATCCTAGAAAGTGAAGTCGCCGTAAACTGGGATCACCTTCGGGGTTACTCTGTGTTATGAATTCAAATACGGTTCGTTCGTTGACTGACTGTCGTTATAAAGTGACAGATCAAAGTTAATAGGAGTTCTAGACGGTTGAAAACGCGCTTTCCAACTAAGCCAAACCAACTATATTTGCCAACTATATTTTATAATAACATATCCTACTTTATTTTTGTTATTACATGCTTTTTTGGTTTTGCTTACAAATGAAGTACTTATGAACTATGTTAGTATATATTTCTACCTTTATTTTCAATGGTTTCTTATATATGTAGAAAAAAGGAGGTTGAGTTTGAACATTTTGAAATAGGAATTACAAAGACCAAAATAAAAGAGAAATTACATAAGCAGGGCGATTTAAATTCAGAGTCAATAAGATTTAAAGAGATCTGAAGGAAATTAACTAGTGGCGACTTATGCTACTTAGTTAAAATGCTTACCCAAAAATGTTCTCCAGATGTAAAAAAATAAATAAATCTCAAACAACTAACAAAACAATTCTAAACAACTTCGAAATAATAAGAAAAGCAAAAAAATGTTAGGATGTGCTAAAAGCATGCAAAATATGGTTTAAGGCTATAAAAAGATAACATTTAAAAGTATAGTTAAATTTCGTCCAAATATTTTTTTTTTCTGTTTGAACAATTTTTTCAAAAAAGTTGGTAACCCTACTTCCAACATTGTTAACCTTGCAGGGAATTTCGTTACCATTTTGAAATAATTCTTAAATTTTAATTAAATCTGCAGTTCAAACGAATGGATACTCACAAGGTGATCTTTGTTGGAAGTCATGATTACAACCGTCTGGAAGTCTCATAGATTTAAAGCACAGAATTTGATGATGATGATAATTCTCAAAAAATGTGAAGAGTTTGTTACACGGACGAATGAAAAAAGGAAATCTTCTAAACCGGGTAAAGTAGATCTGAAAGTCACGAGCTAGGTACTTTTCTTTAAGATTTTGAAAAGCAAAGTGGATATACACTTGCCAGACAAAAATCACATCGCTTTATATTAAAGTTCTTGTAGTGTGTCGCCAACTCGACGTTTTGATGTTAAGCGTAAGGGAACCTACCCTTACTACGTGACCTATTTTTAAAGATTTTTCGACCCCTCCCTCCCTTCGGTAACCACTCGTAGGATATGCATAGACCCCTTCCCCCCTTGAAGTTTTTACGTAGTAATTATTGTATACCGTAGACTCTCGTGGACTTTGCTCGACAACTTCACTAAACTACAACCTGCCTGTGTCTGTTTTCAATCAGCTGAGGTATCAATATACTCACGTCAGCGCCACAAGCTGTGAGTTGGAGAAGCACGCAAAATTGCGCGCCATATTCGAGTATAGTCCGAAATTTCTATTGGCAAAATCGACTACGGAACAAAAATCTGTCAACCCCCCACTCGTGACTGATCGTAGTATTATAAAGACCTCCCCCCCTTCCTAAACGGGTTACGTAGTATGGGTACGTTCCCTAATGTGTAATTAAGTTTATAGCTACCTCGGACCACTGATTGGAATTCGTCAATAACAAGTAGTCATGATAGCAGCAAAAAGTAAAATGATAGTCCCAATGTGGGAGAACTGTGGGGTAAACCTACCTTCGTAGCTATCTACTACCTAGTAGTAGATACTGCAATAATTACTAAAAGTAGTCTGACTGTCATAAAAAATTAAAGATTATTCTAGTAATGATGGGGTCCTCGCACTCGCAAGCAATAAATATGTGAATTAATAAATATAAATTTAACAAATAACCCTGGACAAATGACACAAAAGGATCTAACCACAAAGCAAGCAAATTTAATGCTTGTGTTATGAACGATACTAGCATACCTAAAAAATACTTAATACCAATATAAAATTAATAAAAACCCAGACCTAGAAATGTAGATATTTTTATATACATTACACAAATATCTGCCCCCATCGGGAATCGAACACGAACCTTACTTTTGTGGGGTTAGGGTGTACACTAACCCCTCGAACGGGGTAGTATTATTTTTCCAAAAAAAGAACAACCATCATAACTTGTTAGTTAAGTTGCCGACTACAATATATATAAAAAAACTTTCCTTTTGAGTCGTTTAGAAAAAGCTTGTAACAAGTAAACGCATTTTTCAATGATGCGAAATACCTCTTACAAACAAAGATGTTAATTGAGCGTTGAACACCTCAAACCTCTAGCTTAAAAAATTTTTTTTAGATGAGAAACAGGACAATGGCAAGGACTATCATAGTGACGAAAATGAGTACATTATAAACAAACCAAACCAGTCATCACAAATTTCTATTACCATGGTATTATTAGCATGGTATTAGTCACAAATTTTGTGTGTGTCACTATGATAGTCCTTGCCATTGTCCTGTTTCTCATCTAAAAAATTTTTTTTAAGCAAGAGGTTTAAGGTGGTCAACGCTCAATTAACATCTTTGTTTGTAAGAGGTATTTCGCATCATTGAAAAATGCGTTTACTTGTTACAAGCTTTTTCTAAACGACTCAAAAGGAAAGTTTTTTTATATATATTGTAGTCGGCAACTTAACTAACAAGTTATGATGGTTGTTCTTTTTTTGGAAAAATAAGTCATGATTTCAAGGTCTCATATAAATTTTATCAAGATCCGACGACTAGTAGTTTTAGAGTTATACCATAGTAAAGATAGAAATTCTATCTTTACTATGGTTATACTTAATAATGTATAAATTTTGCTGGTACAGTAAGCAAAGTAAGCAAACGAACTATGTGAACCTGTAACAATATTTGTAAGATATTTCGTTTGCTTACTTTGTCTCGACAGAATTGTGAGAAGATGTTGGTGAGGTTTCCAATCTCAAAGCGTGATTCAATCATTTTTGAGACCATCTTGGAATCAGCAGTTACCTTTTGAAAACTGTATCATTAATGCCCGGTTCCTATATTCAAGAAAGGAGTTATTTTGATACGTATAGTAGTATTTCGTACGATTAGTAAGAATGGTAACCACGGTCGCTCGCTCGCTTGCTTAATTTTTAGCAAACTACGAATGTTCATAGTTATAGATTACGTTTCGTTGATTACAGGAAACGGGCATAAATCGCGACGTGGTAGTTAAATTGAAATCGGTCTTTTGCAGTCTTACTGCACTTAGGGCCGTTTGCACGTTCCTTGGTTAAAGTGAATAATAAGTTAAACCGTCAAATATGAATTGATTTATGCCTAGTTACAAGCTAACTCACAGGTAAACACTTAACCCAGGAACGTGCAAATTGCTCTTAAATTATGTAACTTGACTAGTTCCTTTGTTAGTGAGGGAAAAATCTTATAGGTAAGTTATACTTAACCGATTAAGTTGAAATTTACACAGGATACATATAAGAATGGAGACGGAAGGTGGCCTAGAAGCAATCGACAAAACGTATTAAATTAGTGAAACAAAGTGCTTTTTTCTTTAAGCCCGTGCTAGGAATGTTCCATGTAAATAAAAGCTTATCACATTTCTTTTCTTTTATTTTTTTATGATATTGGAAGGCAAACAACCAGACGTATTTCTGTACGATAAGAAATTCACGCCGCCTAGAGACACTAAAGGTAGAAATGGTACGTTGCCAACCTGAAGCCAGGGTGTTAAGCCTCGAGCAAAAGGCTTCGGTTCAAAATAGGTGAATATAATGTTCATGCTAAAAGACTGGCGTCGAACGCATTTAACCGAATTGTAATATATTAGTACTAATATTTCTGCTAAATCATCGAGACAGCAAAACATAGACTTGATAGATTCTTAGACAACTGAATACAGAAAGGTAGATGCAATAAATATACGACGATTTATAAATTGAATTTTACCAGGGGCGTATTTGGCGAGATGTTTTTATCGAGGAATTCCGTATCAGCGTACAATTGCAAATAATTTACACGAATCGGGCGTTGCGGCGTTTTTTACTGGCCGGCCCTTTTTTGGTTTGCATTTTATATGTAGATTGGAGGGAATAAATAAATAGGTGTAAGTTTTTATTGAAGCCCAAAGGAACTATTGTAAGATAATACGAGAGAAGTTCAGAAAGTAAACGGAAGTCAGCTAACGAGAATTTTATTAGTAACATCCTTTTGAATATTTATGTGTATTCTTAATGATGCTTTTTAATTAAGTCATTCTTTAAAAGGTTTTGTTTTGTTGGTTTTGCCCGTATCGGCTAACAAAAAATTGTTTTTTTTTTAATTTTCTAATAAAAACAATTTTCTCCGGGATTGCAAATGTACACGGTTGGCAAAAGGCTTGCCACCTATCGCATTGTTGGGCTTTAGTGTCTTTGGCTAGTCGTGGATACCCTGACAGTACTTCGGCTTAACCATTTTAGGGATAAGGTGATTGATACTTCTAAGATTTTCCGCTCGCCTCAACAT
This sequence comes from Calephelis virginiensis, assembly GCA_002245475.1. Lineage (NCBI taxonomy): Eukaryota > Metazoa > Arthropoda > Insecta > Lepidoptera > Riodinidae > Calephelis > Calephelis virginiensis. The sequence goes on from NJDC01005485.1 coordinate 101,902, forward strand.
AGTCAATGTTTTATGTGTTCGGATGTCAATTCCCATAGATGGCTATAGGTCCAACATTAAATATTTTTTCATTGCGGTATATTCTACCTGTGTGATTCTACCGATCCTTGGAATCAGACAATTTAGTCCACAGTGTTGGTCAAAACTTGACCCAATATACCTACACTTAGGCCTAACAGTAACTTTTCTATATTCTGTCTCCCTTTCTTTGACTTAAAATTGAAATTTCTATTTTATTAGATTCGTAACCTGTTACGTTGCCATGCCAATGTTGCGTAGTTAGTCGCAGGGAAGGATGATATGCTAATGCGTTTGCATTTTTTTTTGATAAAAAAATAAATACATATCAAAAACATAATTTTCAGTTTTTCTCTGCCAAGTGTACCATTTAGTACCAATTTTAACGTTTCAATTCAGCAATTCCAGAAATTTAAGCGAAGGCTATTAAATCAACCATTAAGAACATACAGAAGTATTGTATCAAAAGTTTAATAAAATATCCGATTACGGCCCTGCCTGATATAAGGCTGGTTATAAATAAGTTGGGGACAAAACAAAGAGGCTGGATTAATGTAGCCGATTCGATTCGAGCCGATTCAATATACGACTTCTATATGGCAACGATTTGTTGTAGAATTGATTTAAATAAGACTCGGAGAAAGGAATTGCTTTTGTTTTGAGGTTAGGTTCTGAAATGGCCAATGGTTTTGCCAAGTTTTATTTTTTGTAGTATTGCGAGACAACAACCGATTTCAAAGATGCTACAGGAGTATACGCTTGTGGAGTCTAATGTTCCGGCGTCAGACTTGACTTCTTGAGGTCCCGGGTTCGATCCGGGTCGAGTTCGTAGTCGGTCGTGGAAAATTATTTGTATTTTCAATTTTCTAATAAAGATAACGTTTGCCCAGGATTGAATATGTGCCCGGTTGGCGATAGACTTGCCGCCTATCACATTGTGGGACTTAGTGTCTTCAGCTAGTCGTGGGTGCCCTAGTTGAGCCTCTGCCTAACTCTTAGGGGATGTTCGACAGACAGATAAAAATTCTAAAAACGCTAAAAATGTATTGTACTGCCACAAATGTATAGAAATCTCTTCTACAGTTTTATCATAAGGATAAATTTGTTAGGTCCATTATCGTGTTCTTTGCGACTGGATTGCATTTTATAAACTTCACTAGAAGAATTTGATTAGTGCGTCACGTCCTATCGGATCCTCTGGATTAAATAACCGCGGCAAACGCAAGCCTACGGGTGGGTAGGAACCCAAACAACAACACTAACTCACAGGACACTACACTACACCGTCGCCGCCGGTCTCGGCGACGAAGATCTTCTCTTGCGCCTGGCGCCTAACGCCCAGCGACGAGCCGCCACTATACCTCCATCAAGTCCACCCAGTAACCAGAACGCAGCACCAAGTCGAGGTACGGTCTCAAGGAAGACCGTATCTCGACCAGCCCTTGTTGCTGACGTTGTAGGGAACAGTCCAATCCATCTAAATATTGATGTCTGGGCTGAGCACTCTGCTCGGCCCACAAAGCCCGGTGGACTTGTAAAAACAGCGAGGTTGGCATCACATTAGGCATTCCAAAAAAAGCTGCTCACTGTTACAAAAAAATCATTAAAGAACTCTTATATAGTAAGATTGCAATGTTGATTCCAGGCTTTTTGAAAATATAATCAGTAAGCTCCAACGTTTTAAACTAGAAAGTTGTACCTTATTAAATGATAATCTCAATAATTTCAGCTTATGCCTAGTCTACGCCAGATACAATTTTAGATTAACAATGCCTTGCACACGTACAAAGAATCCGCACACATACAAGACACATACATACAGTGCATGCATAATGTATTATTGAATTATACATGTGTGAATTTGCAAGACGACAGTTTGTATGTAAAATACGTATTTACCGAGAATAGAAGCTGGTGAAAACACTCAAGCTATTGGTCATCATACTAAGGCTCTGCGCTGACGGAAGATTACAATCGCAGTCCTGGCTCAAAGCAGTGCAATTTTTTTATCTTAGTATATATAGAAATGAATCCCCTTTAAAACTACGCAACGGATTTTGATTCGGTTTTTTTATAGATAAGGTGATTGAAGAGGAAGGTTTTTATGTATATTTTATTACCGTGCGAAGCTGGGGCTGGCCGCTAGTATTAAATATAAACCCAAATTAAGAAAATTATTTATTTGTACTGTAAATGTCTGTGTACTGTAAGTCAACTATACCAATACAATGAAATACTTTTACAATAGATACTGCAATATTTAATAAAGACGCCCAAACCAAGAAATACCCATCTAGAAATTGAAAAAGTATCTTCACGCCCATTCTATATTTTTTTTTGTTTCCTGACCCGGGTTATATCCCAGGGTATAGTGATAAAAAATAATTATGTTTATCACTTTTTAATGTAAACAATATTGCTCGGGATTGGCGATAGTCTTTGTCACTTACTGTGTAACTAGTATTAGGCTAGTCGTTGTGCCCAGGTTATATACCTGTGCCTATCTCTTTGGGGATATACGAGCGTGAAGATACTAGATGTCACGCTATTATCTGACCCTGTCGAGAATCGAACCCGAGTCTCGACACTCGAGGTTGGTCGGTCGCAACATCGGAATCAACAAATTACAAAAAGCCACATTTTCAAAAAAAAAAACTTTTGTAATTGTAAACATCTTTTTTTAAGCCTAATATGATGTCTATAGGCAACGAATGTCTCTTTCCATAAGAAGAGACGCTTGGTTGTTTGTTATCTTTTAATAAACGAAAGTATAATTTTTACTACTCAAATGGGTAAGAGTACTCTCTTCATTTCTTCTTCGTTATATTATAATTGTTAAAAGCCTTTAAATAAGATGATCACGTTAAAAATACCGACGCCATTAAGGCGGCCAAATTAAGCGATCTTGAAAGACAAGGGTAGATATGCAAAAGACTTCTCGAAAATAAACCGACAGAAGATAGTAAACAACATTAAAAACGGCTATCAGCGATTTTACGGGGGAAAAACTTTCAGAGAAACGTAGTCGCAAATAAAGGCCCTTTAGAATACGATGCTACCTTTAGGATGGAGGTCACACTGTTGCGTAACATGTTTTTGTTCTGAGATAAGTTCAGAGAGAAGTGTCTGAAACATGAATTATGAAGACGCTACAGTTAAGCTTTTTTGTGATATTTTACCTGAAGTTATACCGTTGCGAAGAATGTTTTTGTTTCGAAATATATTCAATGAGTGTTCTAAATACGTATAAAAATAAAATCCTTATTAAATCCTATTAAATAAACGTTTATTTCACAAACACTTTACGAGTGGTTTTTGTGACTAGCATATATTTCTCTAGCTACCTGTCGAATTACGAGCAACTACCCATGGTCAGTAGTTTCACCATTTACAAGAAAATTCGCAGTCTTAACCGTTTATTATAGCTTTTTTTTTATTTCAACATTACTATAAAACTTAAGAGTCTCTATATGTTAAAAGACTTTTCATTATTGCATTTTTATTAAACTGTGATATCATAAGTAGCTATCTAATTTTCACAATATTCTTCACGGGCTGATACTGTAGTACTGATGCAGTAAATGAGTCATACAACCAATTGATTATCTATACCAACAACTCGTAAAAGGCTAGCATCGGTTTGTTTTGTAACTGATACTGTCACAAAATATTGTATTAAATTACAAATAAAGTAATTTTTTTAAGTCACATATCCCTTAGGTACCGCGCACATATATACCTACCTACCTTTACTACCTTTTTATAGATTTATAGGTTCAGTGAATGTTTTAATCATTCCTGTTTGGTGTATATTCTTCACTGGTGTAAATGAAGCCAAAAAAGCACTTCGCAATCGATATACCGGACAGCTTAATCTCGATTCGTATACATCGAATATCGATTAGTGAGACGAATGCAAATTTCCCTTTTCTGAATTAGCGCGACGGAGATCGAATCTCTGAAATTGAGGGAATATCTCTACATAATAACATACCGTGTAATTGTAATCGGTCATACAGTAATGGGCGATGGTTGTTGATAAAACTTACAAAATGCCGATTCGATCTCGTTAATTGAAGGTGTTTCGAACATGCCGATCAATCTTACTCGTTCCAGATGATATCGCTCGATTTTAATATTTTCCGAGAGTTGGATTTTTAAATCGAGTTCACATGCTAGCTCTTTTTGAAATATGTGATGAATTTAAATTTGAATTTTTAAATTATTTTTAAAGTAAAATGTTCTGTGGTCTGATTTGAGAAAAAAATACTTTGTTTTTATTCCGCTGTTAATGCAAGATTAATCATATTCGTTCATAGTATGTAGTTACTAGTTATATTTAAGTTCCTCTGTTACTTCAGTATTATTTATTTATGAGTGCTAGACGCATTAGCATAGGTCGTTTTATCCTATCTTATTATTAATATTATAAATGTGAAAGTTTGTCTGTTTGTTTGTTACTCCTTCACGAAAAAACTGCTGAACCGATTCTCATGAAATTTGGTTCAAACATAGAGGTTATCTTGGATTAACACTTAAGATTTTTCATTCACGTTTTTATCCCGAAACAATGTTCCTGTACGACCACGCGGGCAACTTTTAGTGTTTAATATATTCATCCCAGTAATACGATAGTGGTATTAAACAAGGGCCACTAAGAAATAAGCTTTTTTTATTTTTGATACTACAACAAGAGCCTCTTTCACGTTCCGGGGTTAAGAATGTAAACTTGACTTGGCTTCAGGATTAAATCACTTTGTGTTTGACAGTTAATAATAAGTTAATCATTCTTAAATTTAACCCATTGAAAGAGGAATACTTAACTCAAGAACGTCCAGGGAGCCCGAAGTATATCAAATTAGAAGGGTTCAAACAATTCTATAAAAGTATGTACATAATGAAGATAATACAAAAAATATTATGGCGATATATTTAATTTACGTTTCCGTGTTGGTCCGGGCTCCTTTGCAGAATAGACCATCTGCCTTCCTGCCAGGAGCTACCTGGCAGGAAGGCAGATGGTAAAAGGCGAGCATAGGCTTACGATCACTAAAACCGTGACATCTGACTAGGTGATAGAGTTTCGCAGCGACACACCCGGATTGGTACCACCGCCTTACCTATTCCTGCCGCCATATAACGTCATGACGAGTTCCGGTTTGGAGAGTAAGGTAGCCGGTGAACTTACTTTTGCTCGAGGCCTAACATCCCGTCCTCAGGTTGGCAACGCATGGTGCGTTGCCAACCTGAGGACCACCTTTGGTGTCTCTAGGCGACGTGCATTTCTTACCATCAAGAAATCCGTCTGCTTGTTTGCCTTCCAATATCATAAAAAAAATACAGTTAGGGTTTGTTATTAATAGTGCACGATTAC
>NJDC01005485.1:109407-119429 GCA_002245475.1 Calephelis virginiensis
CCCAACGCTCCATTCACACTATTCCCTGCACTCACTCTTCTCTCTACATCCACGGTGCACCTTCCATCCCTGCTAAAAGCACAACCAAGATATACAATTTCATTCACTTGTTCCAGCACTACATCATCAACCAAAACTCTTACATCCGTTCTGGCTACGTCTCTTTCAAACACCATTATTTTGGTTTTCATCGCATTCAAATGTAAGCCCCTTTCCTTACAATCTCCTTCCATAACTGTGACCAGTGTTTGCAGCTCAGATGGTGTAGAGCCCAAAAGTACAGCATCATCTGCATAAAGCAGGCAGTTCACCACTTGGTCACCCATACGCATTCCCACATTCAATGGTCTTAACCTTTGAAGACATTTGTCCAAATAGAGGATAAACAAGCGCGCTGACAACACACAACCCTGCTTGACGCCAATATTAACATCAAACCAAGGCGATATGTTGCCATCCACCCGCACGCATGCTTTACAGTCTAAATACATTGACTGCACCGCACGCAGCAGGGACCCGACTATCCCATAATCTGACAAAATGTCCCAAAGTTCCTTACGTACAACCCTATCAAACGCTTTTTCGAGATCCACAAAACCGCAAGAAAACCTTCTGACCAACAGCCAGATGCTTCTCTACAATGTTGCGGAGCGAATACACTTGATTCGTACATCCTCTTCCAGACCTGAAACCGCCTTGAGCCTGCCACAATGTTCCATCGGACATCCCTTGCATCCTCCTTTCAACTAAATAAATAAATTTCAATTTTCAAATAAACTAGTTATAAATATAAATAATTCGCTTAAAAGTTAAAGTGTACCTATGTAATTAAATAATATTTTTTATTAATATTAAAATATTTGCACACCAAATTATGATAGAATATGTGTTGATATACTTAAATATTTTTGTAACATCTCATTTACACATATTCCGCAAATAAATAATTTCTTTCTTTCTTTCTTTCTTAGTTGACCTTGAGAAATGAAGATGGCGTTCTTTCCAACAAGATATAATTTGTTATGGTCTAATTTTGGACCAATGGGCGACCACTAGTATCAGGAAATGCGTCCGCTTGCTTACCTTCCAATATCATCAAAAAAGGTTACCTTTGTTGAAAGGCGTGTTAATAACCGCCAAGAATGTCTTTACGCGTGTCAATGGAACATACCCAATTTGTTTTATCATCACGGAATACCGGTTTCGGAGACTTTTGAGTTTTGACATTACCTTCGGATACCATGTGAGTAATTTGGTCGTTGGATGTCAACCTAGGTTTCTGCGGTTACATCCCTTCATACTCGTATTGTATAATATCTGTTTTATATAGGTATCCATTCTTTTAGACCATACTAACATTGTAAATACAAAATTTGAGGCCCCGTGTTAGTCCAGGTCCGTGGAATAGAATTGACCATCTGACTATCTGCCAGGCAACTCGTAGGTGGTGAAGAGGTTAAATAGGTCATTACCAATAAGACCACTGGTGAAAGAGTGCTGTGGAGCCACTTCTCCGGGTAGGGACCCGCTGTCTTACCTGTTCCAATCGGTAGCCAACTACATGGTAGACTTGCATAATATACCTAAAATTTTGGCAATTCATGACAGCAATGCACCTGTAAATTGATGGTGTCTGTTAGGTTCAAAATTGTGTTTTAGAGATTTAATTATGGATTCCCGTTTTTTGTTGTTTTTTTTTATATAATCTAAAACTAAATTAGGCATTTTCATTAAATTAAAATTTCATGAAATAGTCATCGTCAGATATTGACAACAGATGGAGCTATGTCTTATTAGATCTCGGTGGCATTATCCGCAAAGCTGTATGTAAAACATTTGATGTTAGTGATGATAAAGCCCGGTGAAGTTGTAAAAGCCGCGAAGTTGGCAACATATCAGTCATTCAAAAAAAAAGACGAACTTACTCAACACAGAAGCAGGCAAGACGATATTTTAATATCACCTGTATTCTAGGCCTCTCTGGTATGGCAATAGAGAAACCTTATTTTAGAATCTAGTGGTCTGTGGTGTCCCGGCTTTGGGCTGAGGGCAGTGTCACAATATAACTTCTAAAATTACGGACACTCGGCCCGTTTCTGTAACGCTCGTCCTAGGGATGGGTCGTCGACGTATGTGTCGTCGACGACGAGACTATACCTTCTAATAATGTTCATGTCTCGTCCCAGGTGCGTCAAGTGCCTATGAGACCACGGTACAGATTGTAAACACTAAACAATCTAAAAAAACAGTTTGTTCATTCTTCTTTCAACGCTCGCTTCTACTGTTTTGTTGATTTCTACTTGCATTAGACCTAGAGTAGAAAAGCTATTCATTCGGTCATTCTTCGGTGTCTATAATCCACGATTGTCTCTTGACTTTAGGAAAGTGTTATGCTTGTTCGATGACATCTCATTTTTTTTGTTTTTCTTTCTTCACGTCGCATCGAAGCAGTGTTGTGAGATATTTTGTGTTTTAAAAATAATTAAACAAGTTAAAACTAGCATAGGCTATTATATATGTTGGGCTCCAGTAGAAGAGCTAAATGTATACTAATAATAATCTTAAAATACGCATTAACAGTTGCAGGCAACTTCTAGTCTATAATAAAGTTGAGCAATGAACTTTGAAATGTTAAATCTGAAGTACTTGCTTCATGAAAATGGCAAAATTTTAGACGTAACTCAATTTGTTAGAGTTTTTAACTGAATTCGTGCATATGGAAATCGTCCATTAACTTGCCAGTCGGGAGTCAATCGGGCAATGGGTAATGTTGGCTTCCATACATTTATACTTTCGTTAAATAGCTGGACTAATTTCCAGTCCACAGCTGGATATGCTCTTAATACCATATCTTTCATTTACGAGCTCAGACCAGTAAATTTAATCCATGATTGCTGTCATCTGTTCTCGGGTACCTTTATAAATCCTAGTGATCGCCCATTGGTCGAAACTCGAACATAATAAATTTTAATATCTTGTTGATAAGAACCCCACCTTCATTTTTCAAGACCAACTACTTTGTTTCCAAACTTTATAGTACGCCATCTGTGATCTTTTATCGTTATCATCAATATATTTGTTTGTGTGTGTCAAATGCATGGTTGTGTGGGTAATGTTTTATTTATTGATTTAATGTACTTTATAAGCATTATTATTGAAAAATATTAGAGTTCTGCACTTCTACTACACATAAACTATAAGTGTGCATAATTTTATGCTCCTGCGTCAGCGCAATTTTCGTAAAAACGGGTCCAAAGTTTTGGCATCACGTATAACTATACAGATTTCATTGGCAAATCTGCAGGGAATAACTTTTTTAAAAATTTGAAACAAAAAAATAACATTTGACCGTCTCGTTGGTCGAGTGGCTAGCATACATACTTAACTACATCGACCGACTGCAAGGCTCTGGTTCGATTTCCGACGGGGGCAGGCATTTGTGTAACAAACATTTAAATGTCTGCATTTCCGGGTCTGGGTGTTTATTAAATTTATTCTCGTATCTGTTTAAGTATTTCTATGTATTAGAATCGTTGACTAACACCCGTAACTCTAGTATATAATTTGCTTACTTTGGGATTAGATTCAATTTGTGTAACTTGTCCAGGAGTATTTATTATTAACTATTTGCTAATATATATTCTAAAAACGCGAAAGTTTGTTTGTAGTTATTTGATGCTTAAACAGATCAACCTATTTTAATAATATTTGATATGCATATAGCTAACGATCCGATTTTAAACATGAGCTTTTTTTCAAAAGTTAATCCCCGAAGGACAATAACACGGGATGACAATCAGTATGAAAAACTATTCTACGTTAACGAAGTCGCGGGCAAACGGATAGTTCTCTCTATATTCAGAAATTAATAAATCATAGTATAATTGAAATTAGCTGGCGGCTGAAACAACAACTGGAACTATGTTATGGAGATAACCAGATTAACTGACTAATAGATATTGTAATACGAGACATTTGTCTAAGTTAATCTACTGAGTTAACATTCTGATAGTATTTGAACTAGCAAGCGACCGCGGGTATTCTTATTCGGAAAACTACTTTAATCTCCGTCGAAAACGAGGGTTATTATAAGTTTCACGTGTCAGTGTGTGTCTGTGTCGTTATAACTTTTGCACGGATGGACCGGTTCTGATGCGGATTTTCGTTTGAAAGCTGATGTGATCGAGATGGTTCTTAGCTACATTTCCTACATGTAGGTTTTGTTGGAGGTTATTCATTTTCAATTTTACACCGAATAAGCACAATGTTCTCGTGCTGGTAAGAGACAGAAAAGGTGAGGTCGTGAATCCCTACCTGGCTAATTTTTCAGCACGGCATTTTACCATATCTTGTTGGTAATACAACCATACAACTTCGCTCGCCTCTTATGGCTGCCTGTCAAAATGGCATTTAATTGACTTAAACCCGGGCCAATACGAAGAAAAACCTTTTTATTACTGGAAATGTAGATTCTGGTTTTGACGGAGAGATGTAACGATCCCATCTCAAGCTATTGGGATAAGTTAGTATTTTAGATTGCTGGATTATTCGACTAATAAAGTCAGATACCTCAATTTAACTAACCATACTTTAGTTTTTATCTGCCACTTATTTTTAATGATCGACAAATTTGTAACACTTGCTACCTTGCTACCTTGATGATGAAGCAATAAAAGAATTTAATTTTCCTAACTTTTAACCAGAATATGAAAACGATTATGACATCAGGAATGTACAAGACGGCGGATATCAGACCATCCAGTACCTACGCTACCAGACCATCCAGACCAGGTCAAATACGAAAACTAACAAGAAAGACTCGTTAGAAAAATATGTCCAGTGTCTCGAGATGCTATAGTGACGTGAATGGTTCTTTTGTGAGCGCAACAAAAAGGAACGGGTAAGTGTTTACGAGTTATTAAAAGGCACAATACTGGACACACTGACATGTGCCAGAGGAACTCTTATAGATGACTTTTCACATGTTAACGCGAAGTCCTTGGCGTATTTATATTTTCACACCTGTGTACAAGAAAATTGCAGTTGTTTTACTTCATTAGGCATGATCCTCGAGCTAGTTCTAAAAAGCATACTTGATGAAATAGTGTATGTATAGTTTTTCCTTGTAAACGTAAAGATGCGGTAGCTTTAAAATATGGATTAAGCCATGTGTTAAAGCTCGTTTTATATGAACATTTAGCATTAGCATAAATTATTATGAAACGACTATTAATGGTTGGAGTTAAGTTATTGGTTTTTTGGGGCTGTATGTTTTTAGTTTTTATGAATATTTCGAAATGAATATATTTTTTAGATACTATATTTTACAGATATATGTTATGTTCATCTTAATATATGAGATGGTATTATATAGTTCAAAACTTGACAAAATTTTTTATCAACAATATTTAGCAATAATCAAATAAATAAATTCGACATACCACTTGGCTTGGCTTATACCTAGGCATGTATTGCAAACTTTAGAAACTTGTTAAAATTTAAAGAATTGTATGATAACAAACAGATACACCGACAGACAAGCATATGCTTCCTTACGACCTGTTTCAATTACTTTTGTCATAGATTTTAATTAATGGTCTTTAACTTGTTCATGGCTCAGTCTAACATTAAAATGTAAAGATTGAAATATAAAGTTCAATATCTAATATCAATTGGATTTAATATCAATTTAGTAGACTTGTCTCGATAGAAAGTTTAGTGTAGGGGAGATCTTCGCCTTAAGAAGCCGTACGATCTCGGTAATTGTACACCGACGGCACCCCATCACATCCTTCCGGTACGTTACCGATAATATAATTCACCTCAAAGCTTCTTGACGCCTGGATAATTTATACAGTAAAAAGTTTAAAAACTTACCTGACTACTATTAAAACCATACAACGGTCAAGTATTTGAGCTCACATTTTCGTCCACTTTAACCTAGTATATTATACGAAAATATGTTGTATATAATATGTGTTTGAATAATATGTAATAATGTTTGTTAATTAATAACGTCTGAACGCTAGAACCAACTAACGAAATATGGCACCCAGGTAGTCTTCAAGTTGGAAAATGAATAAGCTGCTTTTAGTCTAATTTGTTAAGCTGGTGCCCTGAAAAAGAGCAGAATAAATATCTACACTTTATTAATTAATAACACTTGCACTTTTCCACATTTACTCTTTATTTGTAGCTATTTTAAATTCCTACTACACTTTTTGACTATTGAAAAACAAATATAGTAGTACTATTTAAATTATGCGCTTCGGCTATATTCGTCAAGCTTCGGAAATCTGAATGTATTTAAAAGATATCTATAATATAGAATTGTTATTACATAATTAATTATTTCGCTTAAATTTAGATTAGGTCAGCTAATTTTAAAATAAAAAGTGTAAATCTGAAGCGCATAATTAAAATAGTAGTACTATTTATGGAAAGTAAAACTAAACCGTTATTAGGATTATATTATTAACAATGATGTACTTTAAAACCTAACTAGCATACGCACGCGGCTCCGTCCGCTTGTAAATTAGCAGAACGATTGTCCCTGGACAAGTCACACAAATTGAATCCAACCCCAAAGTAAGCAAATTATGTGCTTGTGTTATGGGTGTTAGTCAACGACACTGATACATATAAATACTTAAATAGATACCAGAATAAATTTAATAAACACCCAAAACCGGAAATGCAGACATCTAAATTTTCATCACACAAATGTCGTCGGGAATCGAACCCGAGCCTCGCGGTTGATCGATGTAGTTAGGCGTGTACGCTAGCCACTCGACCAACTTAAATCAAAGATTTTTTCATTTATAACTCCAGAAGGATAAGAAGGCTGTTATGTAGTTTGCCGTGTCTGAGTGTGTGGCATGACTGTGTGACTGATTTCGATATGTTTTTTTTTGTCTGGACGTAGTACGTACATGTAGGTTCTGTCGGGGGTTGTTTTTTTTTAATTTTAATGATATCTACCAAGCAGTTAAGGATAAAAACACTTGACTTGGCATTGGAAAGCTAGTATCCATAACATCTCATGTCTTTTAAGACACAGCTCTTGCGTTTTTATTATAATGTATATAAGCCATACGATCAATAAAATAATACGTATATGAAGTAATCGTTGTAGATAAAAAACAAGTTTTGTATTTCATCTGACACCACGCTTACAATTTTCATCACGAACTTCTGACATGTTCAAAGAACTTTAATAAACATTTTTATTACATTACAAAAAGTCCAATAACATGAGAAAATAGGCGAAAGCGATGAAAATGAAGACGCTTAATATTTCAGAGACTCTCCGACTGTAATAGAAAATAGTAATGAAGTCTTAATCTTAAAGCAGCTTTTACTACTACTTCTGTAAGAGACCTCAAAAATGTTAAGCAGATACTGCCGTAAGAACAATGTGCTTTTAAATTATTTTACTTTAATTATTTGCCTTTTAATACCATAGCATTGTATATTGATCGCTTCTGTGGTTTAGTGGTTCAAGGTTGGACTTGACTTCATGAGATCGCGGGTTCGATCGAAAAAATGTTTCTTTTTATTTTTTTATCAAAACTAACGTTGCCTGGGTTTGCCCGGTTTGCCACCAACCACAATGTGGGATTTAATATCTCCGGGTAGTCGTGTGTGCCCTGGTTGTGCCTCTGCGTACCACTTCGTGGATTTAGGCGTGAAAATACCACTTCATAAATATTTTAAAATAAAGCAAAGATCACAAATGTAAATATTTGGTTAAGCTCCGATCCTGAAATTTAGATGTTATGAAGCCACATACGTAATAATATGTAACATTAACACTCATCGATGTAATAAACAGCAGCAGAATGGAAATATAGGGAATATTTCCGTCGAGAACCAAAATTCGACGAATAGCCGACCGTTCAGCAGTGGATGTATTATTGCATAATGCCGTCATTTCCCGGGAACGGCATTATGCATTAAGCAGCCAACTCAATTACGTACAAATGATTCAGCATAACAATTTATTCACACTGAACAAGTCAACATTACTAAACCTCTATAATCGAGTTTCTGAACTTGAGATAGGACTTAGCACCAACAAGGCAAACGTTCTCTTGGAATATATTATAAGAAACGAGGGTCTGTAGTATTGTTATTTGGCTTTTTGAAATTTCGCCTTTATGTCTACAAAAATAAGGACCACATGAGAATTGGTTACTTAAAATTCTTATTGTGTCTTCTCAACCCCTACAGATTGCTTCACCTGTATCACTGTTCAAATGAACAAATATTGTATAAGGAACCCTAGTGCTATAAGTTAGGCAGTTTATTGAATGTACAGTCGTATATATAAGTGTTTTTCAAGATAACCTTCGAGAACAAGTAATGACCCGACTGAGCAAATTATATACATCGAAAGGCATCCTTTTTACTTTTTAAAGCTGAATACTTAACCATAAATTTTAATGTATGCTTTCTACTTACTCATCTTCACAACTTCACACACGGTGAGAGTTATGGTAGGCAGAGAGTATCGAGTGCCAAATGTCACGGTCCTTCGAGAGCTTTCTGGCTTTATCTACATTCATTACCATTTTCATACAATCCGGTTCCGGAGACTCTTGACACCACCCTCGGATAACACCCGAGCGATTTGATCGTGGAATGCCAACCTTGGTCGCCTACATCTATCCACATTCGCATTGTACATCTGCTTTGTCAATCTTTCATCTGTCATTCTTTCCACATGACCGAACCAGCGTAATCGCCAATAATCACACAATACCACCACCACCATAACATATATATGTGATTTTTAACTTTGCGTTTGTGCGTTACGTGATAGCAAAAGCTGTTTTAATGATCTTGCATTAGTGATCAAATTTATTGAAATACATTTTTTTCGTTTCACGGTGTTGCTCTGAGTTCCTTGTGTTGAAAAGACCACCTGACCCCTGGTGACTAGTAAGAGGCAAGCATTGGTTAAATGCATCATTATCAACAGGGCCCCTGGTGGTAGATACCTGTGCAGCAACTTACAAGGGTTTGGAGCCACCGTCTTACATATTCCTGCCGCCATAATGATAGTGGCATGTTTTGGAAAATAAACTTGCACCTTGGATCTAATATCCCGGCCCTGGAAAGCAACGTACATATAATAATAATAATAATAAATATCCCTGGACAAGTCACACGAATTGAATCTAACCCCAAAGTATGCAAATTATATGCTTGTGTTATGGATGTTAATCAACGATTCTAATACATAGAAATACTTAAGTAGCTACCAGAATATATTTAATAAACACCCAGACCCGAAAATGCAGATATCTACATGTTCATCACAAAAATGCCTGCCCCCGTCGGGAATCGAACCCGAGCCTCGCGTTTGGTCGATGTAGTTAAGCGTGTACGTTAGCCACTCGACCAACGAGGCGGTCAAAACATCTATGATGTCAATAGGCCACTAATATATCTTGCTATCACGAAAGCGAAGTTTTTTTTTATGATATTGGAAGGCAAACAAGCAGACGGATTTCCTGATGATAAGAAATTCTCGCCGCCTAGAGACACTAAAGGTGGTAATGGTGCGTTGCCAACCTGAGGCCGGGATGTTAGGCCTCGAGTACTTGTTTATTATCTCATCGCGTATAAGAAATATCAAAACTCTCAAAACAGTAAAAACACCTGGGATACGATAGATTTTATGTTCTTTGTACGTAAGAAACATCCATTATTTTCTAGTAAAGACAGGTCCTGCAAAATCTATTGATAGATGATAGAAGGAATAAAAAGGCTGAATCCCCCATACATTCATAGAAAAACGCAAGCGAGTAATCCCATTGTATGCGATCGTTCTTCTCTAGATATGAACCAATGACTGTTTCTACTTCTTTTATGTCACGGTATTCAATATGATAGATTACAAAAATTGCAAGGCGATTAGTTAGCTACTACGCTTTACCACAGTACAAATATGAAACAGCATGGAAACTACATACAAATGTTCAAAACGGCGCACTCGCAACAAAATGTCCATCCAT
>NJDC01005485.1:126923-159570 GCA_002245475.1 Calephelis virginiensis
GAAGCAAATATGTAACTTATAACAAACTTGCTAGCAATATAATGAACTATATTTTAAAATATTTCCGAAGTTCAGAACATTTCGAATTCTGTCCGAATTATGTGAAGTTTGCATAAAATCGGTACAGCGGTTCCACATTTAAAACATTTTTTGTAACAAATGAATTCAATAAATGGTGGATCATTTTGCGAATGGGAATTTTGCAGTAAAATTGAATTTTTTTCGGTGGGGATTGTGCTGTCATATTGAAACTTTTTTCAGTTGTTTTTTGTTTTTTGTTTTGTTATGTTTAAAATGGATTGAGTTTTAAAACATTTAGCAATTAATAAAATATTTTTTTGTTTGAATAAATAAATTTGGTGTTCCGATATAAATTTATTATAAATATATTTTTTAATATTTCAGTTTATACGTAGCGAAGCGCGTACCGGGCCACTAGTTTTTTTTTTATAAAAGTGTAGAACCTAAAATGGCTAGGTTGATTGAATCACATTACTTGTTAATATTATCATTTAATTTTTCTTTTGTGTCTCGTGGAAAATTACCTGATTGACGTGACCCATTCCCCTTAAGCCCAAAGTACTATGAGATTTGGCTCGGCCTCCCCCTTAAACGTCTCACGTAAGTAATGATTGCCCCTTAACAGATATAATAAAACATCCTTAAATTAATATTCATAAAACAGTACAATTGGCACATCCGATAATGTGCAGTACGGAACCCATACATTTCAGCATCCCGACGGAAGTCATTAGCGGCGTTTGTTGCGGAGTCTCGTAACAAACGGCTGGTACACTGAACGATAAGTCTAATGTTGGTACATTTACATTTTTAAACTAAATAAGTAAATCGCAGTAGAATGTTGAATGAATAAACCGTTTTTCTTATATAGCTATATATATACTTTAAAAACGAAGGTCGTCTGTTCAAATTCTGTCTATATTTTTTTTTGTTTGTGATAGCAGTATAATGTAGAGGTATTATTGTATCAAAGTAAATTAAAGCAATAAAAACAAAAACTTGATTTTTCCCACTTAGGATGGTAACTCACCATTACTACATTAGTGTTATATGCGACGTGTATTTATTATTATAATTATTACATTTCCATCCCATGTCCAACTTTTTTAAACTCCTAAAAATTAAAGATAAAAAAAAATTTTAATTTCCAATTTTCCAATAAAAAAATGTTGCTCGGGATTGGATATGTGCCCGGTTGGCGATAGGCTTGCCACTTTCACATTGTGGGACTTAGTGTCTTCGGCTAGTCGTGGATGCCCTGGTTGTGTATCTGCCCATCCGTTCGGGGATAGGGGCGTGAAGATATTTTTTGAACAAAAGTTAAAATATCTGTATCATAAAAATTAATCCCATTTTAGAATGGTCGTCGCATCACGCCTGGATAGACTGATTTTTCTAATTCCCTTTTGGTCTGTTAGTTAGTCAGGAGAAAATTCTTATGATAAGAAAAATCGGGAAAAATTGCAGGGAAAATGTGAAAAACGACGTTATAATCCATACAATTCATATTAAGAAATATTTCGTTGAAATAGTTACAATATTAATTAGTGTTATATTAAATATCAATATGTATGAGAAAATCCACGGATTTAAAGTAGTCTTCTAAAATAGCCCTAAGCAAATAAATTTATTGTTCGCTAGAGCAGTGAACCATTGCATTTTCTATTAATAAGAACCATTACCAAATGGCGATGGATTTTAAAATAAGCTCAACAAACTTCTCAAATTTCATATTTCATACCAAATATCTTAGTTTTTATATTTTCGGAATAAGGTTTGAATTCCCTGAGCAAAAGCAAATAATAAGTTTTAATACTACAATTAGGACCCCCAAAATCCGTCATAAAAATATGATATTGAATAGATTAGGGTCGCCCCTCGGGTGTTGTTCAGTTTGTATGGACGCAAATGTTGTGTAGGATGGGGGTTTTTATTGCTTTGTAAGTGATGTTCTTTGTAAATAGCCATTCTCCATGATTTTTGTGAAATTTTATATTTCGCTTTTGTTCTATGTTTTTACTATAGTTGAATATTTAGATAGTTTATCTCCTCGTTATTACCACGAGAGCTCCGATGGTCGAGGGGTAGTATACGGCTAACTACTGATTCTCCACGAAAATTGAGTTTTTAATTGAGAAAGAAAGAAGAGAAATTTAATTGTCAATCGTGAATCCAATTATGAATTGTCAATGACCAGACAATTGTCGATAGGCTTGGCTCCGAGGCTTTGCGTAGAAACGGTGGGTCACTTGGTGTTTTCTACCTTTCTACCGCATCTATCATGGGGAATACTCTGAGGAGTTGTTTGGTTTGATTCTAGCCGCTGATTTCCACCTTTGGACATAGCGTCAGAGTTTAAAATATCGTGCCTATCAACTTGATGAGTGACGATCTACGACTGTGCGTTTCCGAAGACATCTCTTACTATGTCCAGCACCTTTGTGGAATCAGTTACCGAGGGCGAACAAACAGATACGAATTCCCAAACAAATACGACTTAGGAACCTTTAAGAAAAGAGCGTACTTATTTCTTAAAGTCGGCAACGCATCTGTGATGCTCCTGGTATTGCGGATGTACGAGGACAGCAGTGATCACTGTGGCCTTGGTGTTAGGCCTTATGTGCAAGTATACCTACCTGCTACTATAACTCTTGCTACACAGCACTTAACTACTGGTATTATTGTTAATGATCTCTTTCTTCTATGCTCATCTCTTACGTGCGCTACATAGAGAGAGGTCTTTTCTACACAGAGGACCCGAAGCAGCAACCACAATTTGTATTTATTTGCGTATTTTTATGTTACTATCGTAGATGATACGTGATAAGTGTATGATACACTTACATTCCGATTCCATAAATTTTGTACTGACTTTCGTAATGTTTTTTATTTGTATTTATATATTTTTTTGTAAAACATAGTTTAGCGTCATCATACACATAATCGATGAATACAGTAACTTAGATTTAGATTGTTGTACTGAGCTAGAAGCAACCTTTTCATTCTTACTTTTAAAACGTCCAAAAAGTAATTATCTGGAAACTATGGTTTAGGAAGTTTTCAATCTTTTTTATTTTGATTAACGAAGGAAAAAACTTTTTGGTTCAGGTATATTGAATACTGAGGATATATATTAGTTCGCCTTGTATTGCAGATATTTTTATTTACTCATCACCCATATCCTTTCTATCAACATTTAAATGATTCAAGACTCAAAATGCATGGCACAAAATCATTTCAAGTACTTCGAAATCGGTCCATCTGTTCTAAAGTTATGATGCCACAGACACACACGTTTTTGTAGTCTCTGTATTAGACTTGCAAATTAAAATCAACATTCAATCGAGACTAGGTCACAATCAAATCTACTTTTTTGCAGAATACCACGAACAGCGGTGCAATCAAAAATGCATTTAAGTCATTGTGTAGGAATTTCCAATTGTGAGTCATTGCTGTATAATTTTCCGGCTTCTTTTGTTTTTAATCTGAGTCAGACAGTTTATGACTATTTTAACCAACTTTGAAAAAAAGGAAATGGTTACATTTTTTTTTCGTGTATGTTAATAATAGTTTTCTGCATTTTTGAACCCATTTAAAAATCATTTTATGTTGGTAAGAGCATACTTCCAAAGTGGTCTCATTGCGATCAAGTTTGGATTATCATCTTATAATCCCAGAGAAATTGAGTCTATGTATGTAAATGATTTATTGTTGAAGTTCACTTCAATTATGTTTTATACTACCCTGTAACCGCGTATTCGCCCATGCAGTTTTACACTGATTCTATTTACTCAAAAAGAAAATATCTCCTTTTTAATTTTTACTGTTTTTTTATGAAATTCATCTGAGTTAGATCCTTATATTTCAAATAATAAAAACCCGATTAAAATGATGTGATTTAGTGTTTCCGTAATGCTTAATAAACATACTGACAATCACGAAAATCTAAAAAGTTTTTCAAATTTCAGAAGTGTACAAATAACTTATTTCAGTTATTTATTTTATAATATTTTCAATTGAGATAATCTTTTGCTACAAGAAAAGACTACTATTTGGAAAAACTATTTGAATCTTACCACAAAATTGTTTCTGCATTTGATAGCCCTATTCTTGAGGAACATCACAAGTCATTTAACATTACGACCTTTTTACAGCTACGACAGTTTAACAGCTACGTCCTTGAAGAACAGTGTGAGCAGATCATGAAGCTATAGACTACTACTGAAGGTACACTCCTAACAAAAAAAAGAACTGATGTTATTTTCAAATAATTCTGACTCTCTCACGTAAAGGCCTCTCTTTCATTTTGACTTTGTAATTTGACTTGACAAAACTCTCTGAAAGAGAGATAGATACATTAGCAAGTAGTAGTCTGAAGCTACACAGGGAGTAGATATTGTACTTATCTTTTAAAAAGAATACTTATATAAATAAGTATACTTATAATTCTAAAAATAATTGCATTTTAACAAACTGTAAGTCAAACTCGTTTGCTGCATATTTATTACTGTAGAATAGTTACGATGTACGTACAAATTTTCATCCCCCTTATAGGTCTTTGGGAGCTGAAAAAATGTATCCTGTGTTTGAACTCGCATCTTTATATATATGCATATCAAATTACAACAAAATCGGTCCAGTGTTTGAAAACGTAACAGGCAGACAGACTTTCACATTAATTATACTGTTAGTATTTATAATGTGGACAAAGGTACGCTATTTATTTACCTTTCCAGCTTAACTTGATTAGATATCTAAATAAAAGTAATAATTTTCCGAGGACTAACGTTCTAGGTGCTAAAATTTATTAAAAAAGGTTTAGCAATGAAAATCCAAAATACATACAAACTTTCGCAATCATTATATTACAAAAAAAATATGCAAAACAAAAAAATCTAGAAAAAATAACATGTGTATTGTATTTTTTTATTATTTATTTATATTATTTATTTGTTTACTTATTTGTTGCTCGCTTAGCATAGATAACGTTTTTTACGAAAAAAAACATGTTTTCTGACTTTTAAATATAGAAATGAGCTTCAAGACATTTATTTGCCGAGCTTGTGTTTTAAAAAGTTAAAAAATAATATCACTCCGTATTTATCATTATACTAGTCAATTCTAAATTAATATGGTCCGTCATTTAAAATTCAGACTTAAATAATGCGGACTCGATTTAGTTATAGCTGACATATCTGTTGTGGTGTAAACATAGAGAGATCTTCTTTTTAGTTTAGACAAAACCTCATGAAGAAGCCTGTGAATACATAACAACAGCGTCAGTGCTAAAGCACAATTTAGAACTACGTATTTAGTAACTGAAAAGAAGATGAAATGTTTGAAGTCGGGGGTATAAGCTAGTTTTAATACATCTGCACTACGAGAGATGTACGTTCCGTTTGTGGAATAAGCCTGGACATGAATATTAAAGACAGGGTTACTCTCACACCGATGTGGAATTTCTTCAAAGGTCATTTTCAGAAAAATTTAAGACAGTCAAGCAGACGGATATCCTGATGGTATGGAAATCATGTCGCTTATAAATCAAGACAGTAGCATGTCCGTTTTCAACCTGCGTATTAGTTATGAATGAGAAAACTTACCATTAACTTGCTTCCGTAAAATTATAAGAAACATTTGCTAAATAATTTAAAGATGGATGAATAACTGGTAACTCTTTTTGAACCTGGACGTCAGTGGCTGTGGGTGTCAGTGGCGATAGTTAACTTCATGGTGTTGTTTAAGAATGATTCCACAAGTAAACATTATTTCTTAGAACAACATATTGTAGAAAGCAAAAGTGGTGTTCATAAATTATGTCTAGTTTGTAATTTCACCAAACGCTGACGATGAGAAAACAGAAAAAGTATCTCTTGAACTTCAACTTTTTGAAGGCAATTGAAGTCTGTAAATAATAACCTAGTTCATTGTCGACTATTTGGTTGACATGGATAGGCCTAATCAAGATCAGTAACATGAACTTAGATTTACGATAAAGAAAGTAAAGAAATATGTATTTTGTTTGAACAAAAACAATATGACTATATAAATATCCAAGAAAAATAATGCAGGCAATAATTTCTTAATTGGGGTTAGGGTCTTGAAAATATTTCTGAAATATATCAAATTTTATATTGATTCTTACAATCTTTGTTTTAATTACACACTGTGTACATAAATAACTGTGTGTGTATACATAAACTTTTCTTATTTTAGAATTTTTCCATACATACTGCACAAGTCGTCTTAAATGCAATAATATGATAGCTTAATCTTTGTCTACAAATATATTCAGGACACTCCAGGAATGGTTTTTTCATACATGAAGTATTCGGCGAACGGTTGTTCGCGTAGAGATACATTACACTTCGATGTCAGTGGCGGTATCGTTAAAGCGGCCCGAGCGTGCATCAAATGCAGAACGCCCCTTTGCATATTCGCACCCTCTTGTTTGACTAACGCGCTTTTCGGCAGATCTGCCAATAACACTGCTACTACGTTAAATGTTTCTCTACCGAATCCTGGAGGATTAAGAAGCTTTTACCAGAATTTTCCACACGTCTTTAAATTGTTTTTTTAAATCCATACTTCTGTACTATTACTAATGCGAAAGTTTGTCTTTCTATCTGTCTGTCTGTTGTTCTTTCACTAAACCGCTGAACCAATTTTCATAAAATTTGATATGTATATAGCTAAAGATCCGAGTTCAAACATTATTAAAAAAAACAACTCCCAAAGGAGTAAAATAGGGGATGAAAGTTCGTATGAAAATAATAACTATTCTATGCTGCCGAAGTCGCGGACAAACAGCTAGTAACATAGCTCTGTCTCACCATTTTGTTTACTACTTAACTATATTTTTTAAATGACATTGATCGTTGTTGTAAAAAATATAATTGTAATTCATAAACTGTAAAATACGTCGATTTGGCCTCATGGATATCTTAAACTAAAGCTTTGCGAACGGATAATATATACGATACGATTGACAACTTTTTATGTGTACATAAATCCACAAAATTCTTTATGAAACACCGATTTTTCTTACCGTAGACAAAATAATTATTAAATCATACTTTTATTTACGAAATCCGAATTAATTTTAAATTTTGACAGTATTTTTTGAGGTTTGTGTTATCCTGAAAAAGTGCTGTGAGTAAAGTTTTACAAATTTTTACGATTGTAAAATCGGTTTTTCAATTTTACTGGATTTTTTTTGAATATTGGAAGGCAAATAATTTGACGGATTTCCTGATGGTAAGAAATTCACGCCGCTTAGATACACCAAAGGTGGTAATGGTGCGTTGCCAAACTGAGGCTACGATGTGAGGCTACGAGCAAAGTTAACCGGCTACTTTACCCTCCAAACCGGAACACGTTATGTCGTTATAGCGGCAAGAATAAGTAAGGTGGTACCAATCAGGAAGTCGTTGCAAAACTCGACCATCTATTCAGATGTCACGGTTTTAGTGATAGCAAGCCTATGTTCGCCTTTACGAGCTGCCTGGCAAAAAGGCAGGATAGTCTATTCTGCAAAGGAGCCCGGACAAAACCAAACCCCGAACACAAGGAAAAACCGAGTAAATCCTTGTCTTAGTAACTCTGTAACTTTATAATATTTAAATTCAAATTAAATTACTAAACTAATTAAACAGTAGTTATAGTAGGAAATCAAAGTATGCGACTAATAAAAAACATACAGTAAAAATAATAATTTATGTTTATTTATGACAAAATTAAGAATGCATTTTGTACAAATTGTAATAATTTTAACAGTGAGGTCTATTAATATCCTGAAGAGCAGCGTTTAGTGACCATAATCATATCAGCGTTTCCCAATTGATTTATTTGCGGTTCAAGTTATGCTAATTATATATTAGTGTTGTTACAATGTCGATATTTATATTATATTGACTATTGGTGCTGTTGTTTTTGTATTAATTTGTCATATTTCTAATTAAATATTAGGTAAATAAAATATTGTCTTTTTGCTTGCTCTCTACGTCCTTACAAAATTTGAACTTAACAAAATTAGATGTTCTTACCTCCGCAATTTCCATAAGACTTGGTACAAAGTTTTTACATAGTAGGTATATTTATATAGATCGGAATTCGGAATACTTGATGAAGAGAAGACATGGCCCATACGACAAAATATCATTTATTCCACTCAATATTTTAATATGCTTACTGTTCGGCAGCTTGTAAGGCTTATTTACTACTGATGCTGAGCTTAAATTGTAACTAGGTGCAAAGCGTCAGTACTTGTTATCGAGTTTATGTTTTGGGCTGTTTAAAACCAGACGAACTACTATGTCTACAAAGAACTATGATATAAAAACTATTAATTTTTAAAACCAAACATGTAAAAATATCTATCTGTGTTCAAATTATACAAATTGAACTTAACCCAAAGTAAGCAAATTATATGCTTGTGTTATGGTCGTTAGTCAACGATACTAATACATAGAAATATTTAAATAGAGACACCAGAATAAATTGAATAAACACCCAGACACGGAAATACAGACTTTTAAATGTTCATCACACAAATGCCTGTCCCAATCGGGAATCGAACCCAAGCCTAGTGGTTAGTCAGTGGAGTTAAGCGTGTACGGTAACGCCTCGCCCAATGAGGTGGTCAAATTCATAAATTTAATAAAGAACAATTTAGTGTATAATACATCCCACAATATACCAACTCACGTTTTTTACCATCTTAACAAGTAAAAATAATACAATGTTTATACTATAGGTACATTCATACGCAACTAACGATCATTGTAATATCTGCTTAAACCATTGCATCTATTGGTAAAATTATCGATAAATAGTATATTCTTGTAGAAAATGTCACATCACTTATAATTCAAAATGTTGTACTCTTTAGAAGTAATAAATCCCATTTCAATTAATCTATTGTACGTGCATCGGATAGTAATTAAATTATTTTGAGTTATATGTTATACGAGTAATGTAGTGGTAACTATCCTAAATGTGATCTATTTTTAGTTTATTTGTCAACATTTTGGCCTACTTCCTGTATAAACAAGTTAAGTTTAAAGTCATATCCTAAATGTGGTTTTGATAGTGCTGTGCAAATAGCAAAAATGGCAGTGATGCATGCTCATACCCTCCAGCTATTTTTATTTTTACCTCCAGGGCTATTTTTATTTTTAATTTGCGGTAATTAAGTATATTCGCGCCGATATCCCCGAAGATGTAAGCAGGGGCACATCAAGGGCACTCACACTACCCGAGGATACTTAGTCCCACAATGAATAGGTGGCAAGCCTATCGCCAACCGGGCACATATCCAATCCTGGGCAACGTTATTTTTATAAGAAAATTGAAAATAGACATTTTCTAATTTTTTTGTTGCCCGACCCAGGGATCAAACCTGGGACCTCTAAAGTCAAGTTTGACGCCGGACCGCTAGGTCATAGAGGCGGTAATTGATTGGGATATCCTTATTCTATAATCATAATCGTCTAGTTTACTTCATTTTAGCCACCTTCAAACCAGTCCAAACATTTAGAGGTCAGCGAAGGCATTTTTCCTATTGGTGATATAGTGCTAGGCAATGCACCATTGCGTAAAACCCCCTTTTACATTGTGCGATATTAAGCACAGTTTTATTAGACTAAGACTAGAGTGAATATCGCATAGTGTAAAAGGTGTTAGCAAGGTTTTAGTTGGACAGATTAAATGGTCTCGAGTCCCGACTGTGCTTACTGGCTTTAGAGACTTTATTTAGAGGTCAGCCAAGCCATTTTCCTATCAGTGATATAGTGATAGGCAATGCAACATTGCGTAAAAACCCTTTTACATTGTGCGATATTAAGCACAGTTTTATTAGACTAGACTGAATATCGCATAGTGTAAAAGGTGTTAGCAATGTTTTAGTTGGACAGATTAAATGGTCTCGAGTCCAGACTGTGCTTACTGGCTTTAGAGACTTTATTTAAAGGTCAGCCAAGCCATTTCCCTATCAGTGATATAGTGATAGGCAATGCAACATTGCGTAAAAACCCTTTTACATTGTGCGATATTAAGCACATTTTTATTAGATTAGGCTGAATATCGCATAGTGTAATAGGAGTTAGCAAGGTCTTAGTTGGATTGAATGGTCTCGAGTCTCGACCGCGCTTAGTGGTTTGCTTGCTTAATATCGCATAGTGTAATAAGACTAAGAACGCTTAGACAGTTCAGTGAGGTTTGTGCAAGGCAGAAGCAAAGACGTGTTAGCTGTGGTGTGCACAATGGGGTATTCAACATAATGTGTGATATTCAAATATCAACTCTTACTCTAATGTGATTTCTTGAATCAGCCGGTTCCAAAACTCTTAGTATTCAAATAATTATCATTTTTTCCGTAGAAATAAATGTTCTTTATACCACATATTCTTTTCATTTTTTATCCATATTTATAGACGCAGTAAAAACTACGGAAAATTTCTTTAGCGATGACTATCACCAACTACTTACGCTTTGCAAATGAGTGATCGTGCTATATAAGCTGTGTGTAATAAGCAAGCAGACTGAAGCTTAGTAAGTCTATCGCAAAATGTAAAGCCCTATTTAGGACTACTGACTACCCAACACTCCGCATCCAAATCAAGGCATTGGTGAGCCCGGCACGGAGCAGTGGGTGAAATAATGGCGATGGTACTGTGTTGGTTTTCGAAATGTTATTGGTCGGTATGTTATTGGAAGGCAAACAAGTTGATGGATTTCCTGATGGTAAGAAATTCACGCTGCCTAGAGACACCAAAGGTGGTAATGGTGCGTTGCCAACCTGAGGCCGGGATGTTAGGCCTCGAGCAAAAGTAAGTTTACCAGCTACCTTACCCTCCAAACCGGAACACGTCATGACGTTATGGCGGCAGGAATAGGTAAGGCGGTGGTACCAATCCGGGCGAGTCGCGGCAAAACTCTACCACCTGGTAGGTAGGATGTTAGTGACGGTAAGCCTATGCTCGCCTTTTACGAGCTGCCTGGCAGGAAGTCAGATGGTCTATTCTGCAAAGGAGCCCGGACCAACACGGGGAATATATGGTCAAAGTGTTAGTAATAAAATCGATGCCCCGACCGGCTTGAATGAAAACCAGTTAACTTATTATAAGAGATCAACACTACAAAAAAACGACATTTTATTTCGAAATTACAAACAGATTTTCGACCAAATTTTTAGGTTCGCATCGCATAGGTTAAATAATATCTAGATGTGGCTGGTTGTGTGGCAGGTGGACGAACGACGTTTAAGATCGTATCTTTAAGATTGGCAACACACCACTAACATCTGCGCCGTATTTGTTATCTCAAGATCAACCTGCGTTTATCTTTCTTTTAAACAAATGAGTATGAATTTACAGTTTTTAATTTTGTTTTATATTTGTTTCAGGTACTTTAACTAGCAAGTTAAAAGCAAAAGAAACCACAGACCTTATTGCCAATAATAGTCGGGATACGAATGCTCCAAGGTGTTGGTGTAACATGTTGGCCAATGTGTAGGGGTCTACTTATATAGTGTGTCGGTAGTTGTGTAAACAGCAGCAAACGGGATCTGATACTTA
Source organism: Calephelis virginiensis (assembly GCA_002245475.1). NCBI lineage: Eukaryota > Metazoa > Arthropoda > Insecta > Lepidoptera > Riodinidae > Calephelis > Calephelis virginiensis. Next base: position 138,521 of record NJDC01005485.1, read on the forward strand.
GCCTCAAGACTTTGCCCTAATGTGTGCAACTTTAATAGGGGTCAATTTAATTTGTACAGGTAAATTATAAAATGCGTTTAATTACTCCGTATTCCTAAGCCTTGGCAATATTTATGTATTTCTTATATTTATAATTGGACCATATTCTTGCCTTGGTTTTCGGATTCAATTTATGACGCAGGCAAACATTTGTAATGAAGATAGAAGATACTAGATTTTTTCCAATGTGGTAGTTTAATTCTTTGCAACAAACGCAACATTTCGTTTACAAATATTTCATCTTTGATCTTTCAAAACCCATTCCCATATATTTGGGAGAATTAAAATTACGTCGTTTGTAATTGATTCAAGCCTACTGCGAAATTAACTGCCTAAAATAATTACCGAAGAGGGCCTCACAGAGATGTTTCGAATGTTCAGTACTCACGCACTAGATAGACTTACAAAAGTAATAGAGGCGGCAAAAACTACATAATTATGCCATTGTAAAAGATCGTAACTGCCAGGCAGCTTGATTAAGACGAGCTTGGTTATACATAAAAATTTATAGTATATAATAGCTGCTCCGGTGAACTTCGTTCCACCCGTTCAGTTTATATGGGAAAAATTAAAATGTTGTTTTTCCTAGTTTCCTCATAGTCAAACGGCATCAAAACGATGCAAAGTAAGCCGGTCGATACATGGATATTTGTTGTTATCGTACTAAATGCTGATTTAATGGTTATCAGTCAAATGGCCAAATTCCAAATGTTGATTTGTGACATCCTTCAAATTGAAAATACGTCTTTGTCATCTTGAGAATCTGTGTCATGTGTATTAGTAGGTACACTCTTATTATCAGAAATGCCATCAGTTTGTTCACAGGTGAGTAAAACATATATGAATTTGTTTTTCTGGTTATAGCAGACTCTTGAAGTTTTTAAATATTATAGTTTTAAATATAACATTTAAAGTTATGAAAAAATCAAAAACATTGTTTTCAAAGAGTACATTTTCAAACGTGTCATGTCTAAAACATTCATAAGTGTTAGCGAATTTTAATTACAAGCACTTCGGGCGCCCGAAGGTGATTTATGTATTTGAAATGTGCGAGGAAGTTGCTCCTCTTTTGTAATTTGTATCTTTTGATAAATGAACTCGGTTTTTTACCTAACCCCTCCTGCTACGTCTGCGAAATAAGCTTTGATGTCAAATACAGTTGTTTTCGTTTGAGAGTTAAAAATCTGTGGAACTATTTTTCTTGTTATTTTGTTTCGTGCTTGGTAATACATTTACTTACTTGAAGGTAATGAATTATTTAAATATTTTGTTTATCTAGGGGTTTCTAAGTAAAAATCATTTGATGTCTTTCAGATCTCCGACTGGTTTAGATCTTAAGGCATGATCGAATATTAGATATACATCCAAATATCCAAATGCCTTTACAATCTTTTATAATACATAAAATAAAATTATGATAAAAACTAGCGGCCTGCCCCGGCTTCGCACGGTTATGAAATATACATATAAACCTTCCTCTTTAATCACTTTATATATTATTTATATTACTGCCACCTATTTGTGAATTTATGCCCGATTTCACCAAGAGTCCCTATACTTTAGAGGACCTTTTAACGTTACTTATGGGACTGTTTCTGTATGAAACAGACCCCTTAAATACGTTAAAAGGTCCCTTAAATATAAGGGCACTATGCCCGATTTCACCAACATTGTGGGACTTAGTGTCGTCGGCTAATCTTGGGTGCCCTGGTTGTGCCTCTTCCTACCTTTTAGGGGATATGGGCGTTAAGATATTCATTATAATAGTAATATGCAATTGCTGTGTCTGTGATTTCATTATTCTTTAATGTTGTTTCGTACTCACTAAACTTACTTGTCGATATCTTCTTTACACGAAAGTATCTAATTTAAACGAAAAAGATGAAACCCTTTTAGTGCTGTCAGATTAGACTGTTTACTTTATTTCTACAGACGTGATCTAACGTTGATTAAAAACGTCATAATTTGACATAATTGGACGAATCTGACATTTCTAAAATGTTACAATTCTATTGTTTTTGTTTTATTTGAAAAAAGAAAGCATGCATCTTAAATGATAATAAATATCCCTGGACAAGTTCCACAAATTGAATCTAACAAATTATAGGCTAGTGGGATCAGTGTTTGACAACGATACTAATACATAGAACTAGACGAACTCAAACAGATACCAGAATGGATTTAGTAAACACCCAGACACGGAAATGCAGATATCTAAATGTTCATCACACAGATGTCGGCACCCGTCGGGAATAAAAACCCGAGCCTGGCGGTTAGTAGGTGTAGTTAAGCGTGTACTCGACCAACGAGGCGGTTAAGAACAAGTTTAGTATGGGAACAGTAAAATCACCGCCATTGGTTCAACTTTACTCAAAGTTCAACTTAAAATTAATCAAACGAGAACCATTATATCCCCTAATCCTAATCCTATCCTAATCATTCCTAATAATATTATAAATACGAAAGTTTGTCTGTTTGTTTGTTTGTTACTCCTTCACGCAAAAACTGCTGAACCCATTCATGAAATTTGGTACACAGATAGAGGGTGAATTGGATTAACACATTTATTCCAAAACAATGTTCCTGTGGGACCACAAGGCGCAACGCCGCGGGCAACAGCTAGTACGTTATCTATAATAATATTATAAAGCTGAAGAGTTTGAACGCGCTAATCTCAGGAACTACAGGTCCGATTTGAAAAATTATTTTAGTATTAGATCGCCCATTTAACGAGGAAGGCTATAGGCTATATTCTACGCGGATGAAGTCGCGGACGGAAGCTAGTATAACATAAGGCTGTATACTTGAAAGATCTTAAATATAAACTTCAGGAATCAAACTAGCAAATCCATGTAACTATATGTTTGTTTCTAATCAGCATAACAAATTCATTAGCATTCATTTAGGCCTTTGGATCCCTTTCAAGTAATTCAAGGCCTGAGTTGCTTTGTAATGAGGTAATCCGAGGTTATTTTCTAACCTTTGTTTGTTGTCTTCGTAAGTTGTTAAATATTCATCAGGTTAACCCACTATCAATGCATAAGTGTTTATGTAAAACGCAATGGAAACTAAAAAATCTTCAATAGAACTGGACTTATGGATGCACTTAGGCTTTTTTATGATATTGGCAGGCAAATAAGCAGAAGGAATTCCTAATGATAAGAAATTCACGCCGCCAAGAGACAACAAAGATGGTAATGGTGTGCTACCAACCTGAGGTCGGGATCTGGGTGTTTATTATATTAATTCTGATATCTCAAGAATTGCTAGGTGTTAATATCGTTGACTAACACCTATTATAACACAAGCATGTAATTTGCTTATTTTGGGGTTAAGAAAAGAAAATTTTTATTAATAATTAAATTCAATTTGTGTAATACGTCCTGGTATACTTATTTATTATTTATTTATTTAATTTTATAACTAGTCTGGTGCCACTTCTGTGGTCTAGCGGTTCAGGTTTTGGACTTGGCTGCATGAGGTCCCGGGTTCGAACCCCGAGTCGGGCAACAAAAAGAAAATTGGGTTTTTCTAATTTTCTAATAAAAAAAAATTGGGATTGGGAATTGGGAATGTACCCGGTTGGCGATAGGTTTGCCCCCTATCACATTGTGGGACTTAGTGTCTTCGGCTAGTCGTGGGTGCCCTGGTTGTGCCTCTGCCTACCCCTTCGGGGATATGGGCGTGAAGATGCTTTCAAGTTGTGTAATTCGTCCTGGTATACTTATTTATTATTTATATTATATTTTATAACGGATAGTATCTAATTGCTTAATTGTTTCTGTACGTGTTGTTGCCCCGGCGGTTTTGCGTATGAATTTACTATCTCCATCCAAAAATCATATCTACTATAATATCGCTCCTTTTGCGATGTGAAAGAATAACAAACAAACACACTTTCTCTGTGGTCTAGCGGTCCGGCGTCGGACTGACTTCTTGATGTCCCGGGTTCGATTCCAGGGTCGGGAAACTAATAAACTAGAAAATTTGTATTTTCAATTTTCTAATAAAGATGACGTTACCCGTTATTGAATATATGCCTGGTTGGCGATAGGCTTGCCACCTATCACACTGTGGGACTTAGTGTCTTCAGCTAGTCGTGGGACCCTGGTTGTGCCTCTTTCTACCCATTCGGAAATATGAGCGTAATAATACTTTTTATATTATTAAATCTAATTACTATTCTAATTGTTGAATCATAAAAATGTATTTATTGCCACTTGACTGCGCTTGAAATTATCATACGTAACCATGCGCGTGCGCATATCAATCGTGCCCACGTTCAGGATGTACACGATGTCAATGATTAGTATTCCTGTCACTGTGGTCATGCAGCAGACATCTGCATGGTCGAGGACTTTACCATATTTGCACTGTTTGGTTTTGGTCAGTGTCTGTTCTCGTCATATCCATACAAATAATTAATGCGAAAGTGTGTATTTCTCTCTTTCATGTCGGAATCGAGCTATATTACACTATAGCTTTTGTGTGTTGCGATTGTCAAGCGGCAGAGCGACATAGGTTACTTTTGATCCTGATATATATAAGGTTTCGCGTATAGCTGCAAACAAACAGACGGATCTCCTAATGGTAATACACATAGTTACTACATAAAAGTGGTAATGGTGCGTTTCTAACCTGAAGCTGGGAATAAATCTTTTCATTTATTTATTTATAATTCATGCACTATTGTACAAAGGTGGACATAATGCTACATAGCATTCTCTACCAGTCAACCTAACTTTATTAGAAAAAATAATTAAATGAGGTGCAAAGAGAGAAAAAAACAATAACTTTACATTTTATCTTAAAAGGAACAAGACTGTATAGAGGACTTTAACGTTACGAAGGCAAAAGTATAGAGGTAGATGCCATTTTTGATCACCTAGTAAAAAGCCATCTAGTAAGAGGTGATGGTAGGAAACACATAACGTAAACATATAAATACAAAGTCGCGTTTCGCTATCTGTTCCCATGTATGCTTATATCTTTAAAAAACACGCAACGGATATTGATGCGATTTTCAGTAGATAGAGTGATTCAAAAGGAAGGTTTATACAATACAATACAATAACTCTTTATTGTGCACCAAATGCAGAAAAATTACAAATACATCAAATAAAACATAAATTATAAGATACACAAGGCGGCCTTATCGCCAAGTCAGCGATCTCTTTCAAGCATATATAAATAAAAGAAAGTTGTGTTATTTATACTATTTATTACTCGGAAATAGCTTAGTTGCCTAAAAATTTATAGGGAGATAACTTAGAACCAACAGGCGGATACTGTACTGTACTGTACTATACTATACTGAGACATTGGATACTTATTTTTATTTTAGCACTTGCCCTGTGCTTGGGATAAATTTTCTATAAATTTTAAAGAAAGAAAAAATTTCGCCCCTGACAGGATTTGAACCTGTAACCTTTCGTCTCAAGACTCAAGCCGACGAATGCTCTAACCAATTGAGCTACTGAGGATTCAAGTTGGATACTCTTTATTGCGTTCAACTGGGACAAATTTAGGTAAAACTACATTTCATTTTTCCCATACAAGCTGAACGGGTTGAATGATGTTCGCCGGAGCAGCTAGTGTATACAAAGAAGTTTGTCCACACGTGCGAAGCTGGGATCTAAATCCAAAGAAAACTAAAATTCTTGTGTTATAGGTTATACAATATTCAAAATACACAGAATTACTCAAACAGATACAAACACCCAGAGCAGGAAATACTAACTATGTTCATCAAACAAATGTCAATCGCTATTGGGAATCGAACTTGAGCCCCGTGGTCGGTCGATATATTTCAGGGTGTACGCTTAAAAATATGCATATGAAAACGAGGCAAGCACAGTAATAACTTTATCAAAAAAAAATCAGGCGTTTAAAAATTACTGGTCATATTTCATGTAGCGTAAAAACAAATAAAACTAGTAGCGATAAACACTGAAGTACGTTTTCGTTGCATCACTTGCTCCAAATTTCTAAATTTATCCAAACTCCAGCATCTTGGCCTCCCGTAAATATTTACGCGTTCATGATTCGGGTTAATCACAGCTTAAGGGACACAAGGTGTTGCTCTTCTCACTTTGTTTGTGGAGCAGATTTGTGGGATGAAGATTTACCCATCTCAGAACCCATCATGGTAATACTTCTCGCTATAAATATTTTTGTAGAGGGAAATAAGATTGCTTATGTACAAAACAACAAACAAGGTCATGACTCCTAATGGTAAGAGACATCCGTGGCCTATAGATACCATAGATGTTACAGGAGCGTCGCTATCCTCAGACCAAGATAGGCCTATTTTACAAGTCTACCGCGTACCCTTCCCTCCGAACCAAAATAGGACAGAGTAATTATGAGGGCAGAAATAGGTAAGGCGATGAAGCAGAAAAAAAAAACGTTATTTTTCCTGGCGTCACAGAACTATACTCATCTGTCAAACTGCCTGGCAAATCGTAAGAAGCGAGTAAAGGTCATGTGGGTCACTGGTGGTAGAGTGTTATGTAGTAACTTGCCGGGGTTGGAAACCCCTAAATTGTAATGATAATCAGGTGACATTTGATAATATGGGGACGCATTATGTTTTATCGCCTCGCCTCGCCTCGCCTCGCCTCGCCCCGGCTTCGCACGGTTATGAAATACACACATATAAACCTTTCTCTTCAATAACTTTATCTATTTACAAAAACCGCATCAAATTCGGTTGCGTAGTTTTAAAGATTTAAGCATTAAAAGGGACATAAGGACAGAGTAAGCGACTTTGTTTTATACTATGTAGTGATTATGAACTGTCTCGGTAAAGTTCGTTCCTTTGACTTAGACAACTAATAACTGTTTGTATAAACAATTGAAAGTGTTTTCAAAGGTTTAGTTATTACAATAAGTACACTACTATACTAGTCAAATAGCACTGAAATTAAAAATAATCATGAAGCCCCGACAAATACTGTATATATATGTAATGAAGTTATTGTTAAATGTATTTTCAATTTTCTAATAAAAATAACGTCACATATACAAATGTGCCCGGTTGGCTTTGTCATCTATCACATTGTGGGACTTATTGTCTGGCTAGTCGCGGGTGCTCTGTTTGTGCCTCTGCCTACTTCTTCAACGATATTGGTCTGAAGATACTTTTTCTACAAGTAGATATTTATTAAAAAAATGTTATTACTTTAATAGAATATAAATTTTAATAAGTACATGTTTGTCGTCATGTTTTGCTGTAGGTACAATTTTATCACTGTAGTACACAAATAAATCTGCAAATAAATTAGAATATATATATATTAATACGTGATGCCAAAACTTTGGACCCCTTTTTACGAAAATTGCGCGGACGCAGGAGCATAAAATTTGGCACACTTATAATTTATGTGTAGGAGAAGTGCAGAACGCTAATGTTTTTCAATAATAATCCTTATAAAGTATATTAAATCAAAAAATAAAACATTACCCACACTACCATGCATTATACACATGCATGTACCATGCATGCATACACACAAACAAATATATTGATGATAAGAATAAAATATGACAGATGGTGCACTAAAAAGTTTGGAAACAAAGTAGTTGGTCTTGAGAAATGAAGATGGCGTTCTTATCAACAAGACATTAAAATTTATTATGGTCGAATTTCGACCAATGGGCGACCACTAGTATTGTATAATTCGACAATCCGACATGACATTGCGATTGATATTAACATTCCCAGTACCTATTCATATCGTATCGTATTAACCTCGGAAAATGATAACATTCCAACCAGAGTTCAACCTGAGCTTTTCAGCTATTAGCATTTCAAAATATTTTGCTTTAAGCGTAACGGTTATATAACATACACAAGAGCATCCAAGTTTTCAAGATAGCACTAGAAAATAAAGACTATGTTTAATAATTTTCAACTTCGATTTAAGAAAATGTGAATTTGTGATTATTCAATAGGAGAGCCTCTTTCTTCTTAATATTTTTAATCCACGACTGAAAAAAACGGATGTATATAAGTTTGACGTGTTTATGTATGGCATCATTACTCCTAAACGAGTGGACCGATTTCAATGCGTTTTTTGTTTTCAAGCTAACATACTCAACTACATAACAGATAGGTTTTTCCTGGGTTGTTGAAAGTTTTTAAGTTTTTTTATGATATTGGAAGGCAATCAAGCAGACGGATTTCCTGATGGTGAGAAATTCTCGTCGCCTAGAGACACCAACGGTGGTATTAGTGCGTTGCCAACCTTAGGCCGGGATGTTAGGCCTCGAGCAAAAGTAAGTTTACCGGCTAACTTACCCTCCGAACCGGAACACGTCATGACGTTATGGCGGCAGGAATAGGTAAGGCGGTGGTACCAATCCGGATGAGTCACTGCAAAACTCTACCACTTAGTCACATGCCACGGTGCTAGTAACGGTAAGCCTATGCTCGCCTTTTACGAGCTGCCTGGCAGGAAGGCAGATGGTCTATTTTGCAAAGAAGCCTGGACCAACACGGGGAAAAAAAACTTAGTCTTGTAGGAAAATAAGGCCAGTTAAATCACGGACACAGTAACGGACAACTAATCGTTTATGGACACAAACCATCAATATTCAAATCAAATTACGATACGCAAATTCGAACTGAGTGATCATAAAAATTTTAAAGGCCAGCCCACACATGGCGGGGCTCGCGGCACTGTAGTAATTTTACGATTGCAGTTCGTTACGTCCGTTCGTTACTAACATATTTTATTAAAGCCAGAATCGTAAATGAAGCCATAGAAAAATATACGGGACCGAAATAAAAGCATTAAAATGCAAAAATCGATCGCAAATGCTAATTCGTTCGTAAAAAAATGTGGTTATATTAAAAAGTCGTTTTTCGAGGTATGTCTGCTTTTATTTATTGATGTCACTGTTGGTGTGGACGTATATTTTTTGAGGTTTGCTATTTAAACAAACTGGTGTTGAGTAAGACTTTTATTTAAGGTGGTATTTATAACTTTCCGTCAGGTTATCAAGGAGAGCAAAAATATTAAAGATGCCAAGATCAATTGGAATGTATTTTAAATTTTTTTATGACTGCATATGTAAATCAATCGTCAATAATGCTGAGTTCTTATCTAAGTTCGGGTGTTTGTTTTGACATATTTCACAGTCATATTTGTTTGGGTCAAATAAATTCATAATAGTTGCACAGATATGTTTTTTTTTTGCTTTGGTTAAGTTGAACCCAAGTATTATATTTGGTCAACTAAACAATATATTACCTACATAATATGTTACGACAGTAGAATGATGGAATACTTAGGAATAGTGTAAATGTTGTAAAAAAGCGTGTTTAAAAACTATATATTTTGAATTGTGTCAGTATTAATCCAATTGTCGTAATGAATGAATGTAGGTGTAATTGGGTTAACTAAGTCGTACAGAGCTAAACTAAAACAAATGACGCCCTCGCAATAAGAAAGGATCCACTAACTACTTGGTAAATTGCTTCTCCTTAAATTAATGACGTAACCGATATAGGTGCGATCGGGGTTTTGGAAGAAATGTTATATTGAACTTTAAAGCAATTGGGGAAAGTTTGTTTTTCAATGAAGCTAAATTTAAGTGATAAAGTGCAATGCGAGGAGTTTTGTAATTATTTTTATTGTGTGTAGTTTTATAAAACTATTGACGTTAAATATATTAAAAATGTTATCATACTGTTAATTTCACGCAGCTGTGCCCGTTCAGAACTGTATCCTAGCCGTTTTCTTTATTTATTTTATGATCAATGATTTAAATTTTATCCTTTTAACCCTGAATAGTGAAATCAGTATTAATTTAGACCAGATGAGATTCTATACTTTTTCGGTAAGGTTCGGCAACATTATTTTTATACAAGAGTAGGCAAAGGGGCAAATGTAAATAAGAAGTCGTAACTAAAAAAATTGCTTTGTATTCAGTATTCCGGTTTGGAGTCTAATTAATTTAATAAATGTCGAGTAAAACTAATAGCAGATAATAAAGGTGCTATTTATCTTTACTCGATCGAAATAACGGACGGCGGCTAGTTAGAATATAAAAAAGTTGCTCCTCATATACCAGGAAACACAATAAATCCCACTTCTGAAATGTAAAACCACTTTCAATAAAAGTAACTCATTATAATTGTCCACCATAAAAGCTGATTCTGTACGCATTCGGTAACTGCTAGGGCTACCACTTGCTAAAATAATAGTGTATTAAAATTTAAACTAATGAAAATGTAAAAGGATAGATAGATAGATAGATAAAAAATAGGTCGAATGAATCTAGCCTAATTGTATCACTGAGATATAGTCTTGAACAACATATAATTGCTCAACGAAGATGTCTACACTTGTTAAAATGACTGCTATTCCTGAAAGCGACTTGTTAAAGCTTAATGCTTTAATATTTTGTGTCCAAGTTAAAGATGAAATTATACTAGAAAATATTTAACACGCGTAAACGGCCGCGCTTAACCAGTTGCTTATGGCATTTTTCAATTGGAAGGTATGATGGCGTGTTTTATCGGCATAGTCCGGTGAAGTTGTAAAATCCGCGAGGATAGCCACATATTAGCTATTTAAAAAAAATGTGGTATCTATAGTTTAAAAAGTATCTTCAGGCCCATATCCCCGAAGAAGTAGGCAGAGACGCTAGACCACAGCAGCGATTTCTATAGTTCAATTTTCAATTGTTTATTTCAATTTTCTTTAAAGCTCAATTATCTAGAACCTAATTCAACGGTTTTTGATTTTGTTTTGTTTTATTTCGTGATGAAGTCTCAGACATTTCTAAAACTTTATACATAAACATTTCAGACGAATGAAATAAATAAAAACATAAATGTATTAATGGAATGGCTGCAATAAATGTAACTTTATTTAAAAATGAAATTCGGAATGTATTCAGCCAACTGAAAAAATAGTTTGTATTACAATAACAAAAGTTGAGATAGATTCTCTTTATCGTTTCTTGACAACCCTATAGGCGGATGCGTACGCATAAAAACGACTCCGCCATTAAAAAACCTCCTGACGCACGTCACTGCTTGTCGAGCTGCGTACGCGCAGACAGACGGACAGGCTTGTCAATTAACCAGTTGAATTATTATTATGTTGCACGCGATTCAATGCTCGGGTATATGCAAATCCCTTGTTTGTTTAATGCTTGTCTTTTTGTTCATCGATCCAAATGTTAGGCTGACCAAATAAAGAAAATTTTAGGAGACATGTGCTTTTTGAAACAAAAAACGTTTAAATTTTGCATTAATTGTCTTACATAACGGATTGTTATTTTTTTTTATTTTGGAGGTAAGACAATGAACTAGAACACGTATTAAATAATGACTCCAAGTTATATAAATTTATATAAATGCTCCCAGATGTGTATATGCTATTCTTTATTATCGTGTTATGATGTAGACTGTAGTGGTAAATGCAAAGCGCAAAAGTCCGTTCAGACTGCTTATCCGCCTTATTTTTTTAAGGCAAATAAGTTTTATATTTCAACTCTTATATTTTACAAGCACTACTACTATCACTTCATCAAAATAATAAACATGTTCAAAAAGTTCCTATTTTACACATAGACGAAGCCTATGAAATATATACTAACAGATAAAATCCACAATTTCCATTTTACATGGCCACTCTACGAGGTATTGAATACACCTGTCAACCAAAGAATGAATGTTATTAAATTATCATATTAATACAGAGTGGAACTTTTAGGCGCCGCTCAGGTTATATCTTAGGGCTTGGCAGGATTTTAGCTGCGGGGCGCCTAAAAGAAAAAGGCGGTGGTTGATTAAAACTGTTTGTTTCTTTTTTTAGTTTATCTGAAATGTAGTTTTGCGATTTTCGTACAGTATAGAGGCTATAGGCAACGAGTGGATGGATTTAATTTTTTTTGAGTTATTTATTTCGTGTCGTTGATGAACATGGAGATATTGGGTAGAAGAGTAAGGAGAGAGAATCCTTGGTGCTTGCTGTTGTCGAATTCCGATTTGGAGTATGGGGTACTTTCACTTTACCTTTCCCTACCGCCTTAACAGTCAATGCTTTCCTTTATCGTGTTATGATTTGGAGGGTAGGGATAGCTGGTCAACTTAGTTAACAGTCCAATATCAATTCGCCAATGCGCTATTAACATCTTAGGTGTCTTAAGCTAAATCCGTGTGCCTGTTTTGATACTTGTCTATCCAAGAAGTTAGTTTTAAAGTAATGCACCCTAAGTGAGAAAGAAAGGGTGAATAGGCACCTTCTTTCCAGTAATCTACTTCCAACTTAGATCCCTTATTCTTTTTTCTAGTGAGTTAATTTCCTTACTAAGTAACTAGCAATATTATCTTATTTTAACCGACTTCACAAAAAGGAAGATGTTATATGTTTGGCTCCTGTATACTTTTATGTACGATACTACATTTATCAATCATTTCTGAACTGTACAAAAAAATTGTTCATGGTCGAAGTATATAAAAATGTATGCGTAAATTAAAAAATCACTAGCTTTTATTTTATTTTGACATAATTCAATTTAAATCACTTGCAGAATCTTGATCAAATTTTTGAAGACCTTGTCATGCCGATTGATTGACAATTTCCTCCTTTTTTAGAGTTGGTTAAAAACATATGACTCTATTGTTGTTGCGTAATTTAATCGCCTCATTGGTCTAGCTTGCCGATGTTGGTGATGACTGTCTGAGGTCTCGGGTTCGATTCCCGGGTCCGCAAGTCGAAATGTGTTTTAATTTTCTTAAAAAACTACGTCCTGGGATTGGATTAGTGCCAAATTGGTATTAGGTGCCATCTATCACATTGTGGGGGTAATTACTTTCACCTTGTCGTGGGTAGTTGTACCTCTACCTACCTATATGGTGACATGGGTGGGAATACTTACTTTCGTCATGTTTCTATTTGACAATTTGGGTAGATGATAAACATTTAACATCCCACCTTCCAGACAGGATAACTTCGCAACGTTAATATATAAAGTGTCGACAGATACTATGTGCACCATAATCATTCCTCTTATTCACTTTTCTAAACAAGAAAAAAAGAAAACCCTACTAAAATATGCATGTTTGTAAGTGCAAATATTTTCGACTTGTAAAATTTCTTCAAATTTTTTCCTCCATTATCTTTTTGCATAGCGCATCTCGCGTGTCGCGTGATGTCGGAGACCTGCAGCGAAAAGTGCCAATAAATTTTATAAACAAATTGCATACACACAGATATCAGCATGGCGTCCAAAATGCAACTGCGTTCTGGTGCTCCTTGAATTAATAAAATTTATTTTGAAGAAAAAATACCATGAACAAAGCGACGGGGTGTTTGTGTAGAATTTCTCTCACAGTATTTATCGAGCTAAGATGGAGCTTCTACTAAATAAAACTTTATAAAGCTAAATAAACTTGGATGTTAAGTTTCTCCGTGTTGGTCCGCGTCCTCTGGTTAGAATAGATCATTAGCCATTGTGCCTGGAAGCTCGCAATAGGTGAGCAAAGGCGAAATTGGTCATCGGCAACAAGATTCTGGTAGCAAAGTGCTGTGCAGCAGCTTGTCCAGGCAGGGATCCGCCGCCTTACCTATTCCTGCTGCGATAATGACGACGTTATGGTCCGATCCGGAGGGCGGATAGGGTAGCCGGTAGATTTGCACTTGTTATGACCTGACCTTATTATGACCTTAATTTTCTCTTATGATGACCATAACTGTAGTTTCTCAATAGTTACTATCAACCAAATCTTAATAATATAAACTTTTTTCTGTGCTTAGAAATAAAATTCCACTTAAAGTAATATAGCTATTTAGGCGTAGTAAACAAGATTTTTATCTGTGGAACATCTATCCTAACAGAAACAAGATGGTGCCCAAAAGAATGGCTGATGACGCTTAATGAATTAGTAAAGCCGTGTTTGAGGCTTTTAGCGAACGCGATTGTACTCCGAAAGTTACGTTAATTACCATATTAATGTTGTTTTGTATTAACCGACGTTTGAAAGAAATGTTCTTATCTTTTAAGGAAAAATGAATGCCCATTTCTCTTCTTTGTCGTATCACACCTAAGCCGATGGAACACTTTTCGTAAATGTTTTTTTTGTTGTGTTGACTATTGTTAGGAAAAGATTCATATGTTAAACAAAATCATTGATTATATCTGAAATAGGACATCATATGTCAGCTCAACTAATTTTTTTTATGTTGATAGGTTGATGATGAAAATACATCCTTATGGAACCAAATTTCGCGTTTTAAAAGCGAAGCTGGTTTATTGTCTTTGCGAATACAAACTTGATATCAACCAAATTAGAATAAGTCGGATATTCATAAACATCTGACAGCATACAACCACGGCGAAAATAGGTGTACATACAGGCTAAGTGTGGCAAATCTCTACTTGTTAGAGTGAATATTCTGCCATCCAGTACAGTTTATTTTCTATTTTGTAATCGTAGAGAGAGTATTTTTAAGCTATGCAGTAATGTATATACAATCAGAGAAACTGAGAATCACAATCAGACTAATGGGGAAAATATTTACCTATTAATATTGTAAAATACCTGTTCTAATAATTATTAATAAAGCACTTTACTTTACTTTTAGTTTACTTTACTTTTTTTTATTAGTGAAGCATCTTCAATGTGCTTACCTAAACTTCTACAACCAAATAATTTAAAGGTTAACATAATAATGGGTAATACACACCTCACCTGATAATAAGATGTATTATAAGATATTTAACGATTAGCACGATAACACACACGTCACCTGATTATAAGGTACGTATAAGCCAATCAAAGATTAGCAGGATAGCACACATCTCTACTGATTTTAAGGTATTTTAAAATATGTGTAAATATTAGCACGTTTACACACAGCTCACCTGACTATATGGTGTATTATAAGATGTTTAAAGATTTGAATGATAACACACACCTCACCTGATTATAAAGTGTATTAAAAAAAATTTAAAGATTCACAGCATGATAACACACAACTCACCTGATTATAAGATATTTGAGTTCATGACGAAAATATGCCAGTTTATAAGCAACCAATTAAGTGGTCCAAATAAAATAAATATTCTGGACCTTAATCGTAATTTAATTCCGAATTTCATTCTACCCTCATATAAAAGTCAGGACACACATTATGACCTACATATCAGTAATTCTGTCCATCAGAGGATCCATCAAGATCCCGCTA
Organism: Calephelis virginiensis; assembly: GCA_002245475.1. Lineage (NCBI taxonomy): Eukaryota > Metazoa > Arthropoda > Insecta > Lepidoptera > Riodinidae > Calephelis > Calephelis virginiensis. Next base: position 153,769 of record NJDC01005485.1, read on the forward strand.
TAATTGCACAATAGCCTTACATTTGGCGTCCAGCCAAAGCTGTTCCCGTCTCGCGATCGTCTCAGCCAGCTATTTAGATTTTATCACTGTTACCGGAATTAAATTCAGGGGGAGAGGAAATCGTAAGATTAACGCTCGCAATTTACATCGCAATGTTTATTCGCTCTTGTGCTGTAAAGCAAGTTGGAATAAACTTACGAGGCGATAATCTTAATTTAGTTTTAGAAGACGTAATGGTTTGGCTGATTTGTTGTGTCTGTTGTGAAGGTTTTTCGGTTGCTTTTGTGTGTTTGTATCTTAATGCCAAAACTCTTGAGGGGTAGACAGAGTATCGAGTGTCAAGTTTCAAGATTCTTACAGGCATGTGCCTTGACGTACGTTACATAAATCGCCAGTTTCGAAGACTATGAGTATATGAGTGTTTCTTTTAAAATGATGAAATATGTACGTGTGTATGTAAAATACAAAATAAAATAAAATGTATGTAAAATGGTTAATTAATGCTAAGTAAATAAGAAATGGTAATTTGTTATAATTATTTAATTTAAGGAAAATATTGATAAAGTGTATAATGCGTCCTTTGCACTTCCATCCAGTGCACATCCTTACTGCTCGGATGTTGACTTATAAATGGTCAACAAATGATCGTATAGTACTACTATTTCAATTATGCGCTTCGGGTTTACACTTTTTACTCTTTTTACACTTTATACTTTTATTTTTTAATTGGCTAACCTAATCTAAATTTAAGCGAAATTAGTAATTATATAATAACAACTCTATATAGATATCTTTTAAAATACGTTCGGATTTCCGAAGCTTGACGGATATAGCCGAATCGCATAATTTAAATAGTACTGGCTACTACTATACAGTTCTTGACGTGGACGGTACCTGTAAGTAAACTTAACAAAGAAATTAGTGATAAAAACAATGAAAATATTTAAGTTCACCAATCAGCACGTTTACGTTATTCACTTGACAATTTGTGGAAGTGGATAAGTGTAGCTTACGATTTGATACCATCTACTGATGTAAGTTTTGTTGAAATTGTACTCGTAGAAAGAAAGATCAGAGAAAGATTGATTTAGATTCAACGTTACAAGTGAGTATAGCACGCAGCTGGCTCTATTGTTTACTTTGACAGGACGTTATTGGTGTTGCGAGAGTAATATAGTTTATATTGCGTTAATTATTGTCCGACTGAAACTGATTTTTAAAACCAAACCGAAACCGAACTTTCAGCTTAGTTCGCTGTTTTGGCTGAAACTGAAACCGAAACCTAAACATGTTACAAACTTCTATTTATACTGATGTCTAGTGTTCGTTTGCCCATTATTTTTCATAGTCATACCTACAGCCAGTTATAAATATATAAAACTAGTAGTGTTTAATGAAATGAAAACGCAATCATTAAAGTACGGAGGTAACATGTTTTTTTTTGTAAAAATATGATTATAATGTATGTAGTATAATATTATAAAATAAAAATAAATAAACTAAGCAGGTACAGTTGGCGGTAAATTTGCTCCACTATGCACGCACGATAATTTATGAAACTCAATAATTTGGATAAAAATTTGGCCGAACCCGAAACTTGTATATAAACGCGCCAAAACTGAAACCGAATCCAAGACTTTTGGTCGGTCACTTGTCATTTAGCAGGCCGATCCTGGTGGAAATTAGTAACCTTCGCCTACAAACTACATAGATGTTACCGGAGTGTTGTGCAAGTCTACCGGCTACCCTTCAGGTTTATTATGTATACTTCCCTTCAGGTTGCCCATTTGTCTGTATACCAGTTATTACCATTAAAAATATACAAACTATTTAAATTCAATCTATGTAATGATTAGCTGCCGGAACCACACTGTAACTTCGTTGGTTTATGCACCATCACGGAGCTTGGTTATATTGGATCTCCCTGATAGCCTTAAAGCCTAACTCGTAATGGGTGTCCAAATTGGAAACCAGCCAAGCACATTTGGCGCGAGATGTAGGCAAATTACTGGCTACAATGGACTGAGTACCTAACATGTGTGAATTTGGAAGCTGGATTACAGGATCTCCCAGGCTTTTAACAATGTAAGAACTCTTATAACCAAATTAGGTAATAATCATTAGTTTTTGGAACGACGTTCACGTAACACGTTTTGAGCGATGTGGGAACACTTTTTCTTTTCACCTTTTTTCAAAGAGGCATTAATCAATGAAAGCTCTTGTTACTATAGTTTGCAACTATGAAGTAGTTTATTGTATTTTGCATAGATGGCGCTATTTACAACATGAATTGTAGGGAGCGTATAGAAACCATTATAGGAACGAGCAATGGCATATTTTTTTCTCGATATTCTGCTATAGTACAAACTTTTTTTCGATCGAGGATCCATTGAGCCCTCATACCGTTTTTGTTTATTCTCATAATATTGGTCGCCCAGTCAAAAATTTATGGTCAAGATCAAGTTTTTTCATATGGAATAGGACCGCAAACAATTAACAAGTCAAATGTGGTGTCTTTGTACCATAGACGGTATGATTGCATCGTTGAGCCGTGGCTGGGGTGTATGGCCTAATGTGCAAGTAAACTGACTACCTTACCCTCTAGACCGGAACATGACAATGCCAAAAACTGTTATTTAGAGGACAGGAACGTACCAGTGTCAGGATTACAACTTACTATAAGCGTTTCCACCTTAGGTGAAAGCAATGTGTTTTAACAGGAAATCTGTTTGCTTGTCATTTGAGTATCTTGCTCATATCCTCGAAGGGGTTGGAAGAGGCACAACCAGTGCACCCATGACTAGCCGTAGGCACTTAGTCCTACAATGTGATACGTGGCAAGCCTAACGTCAACGGGGCACATATCCAATCCCGGGCAATTTTTTTTATTAGCAAATTAAAAATATATACATATATTCAAAATTTATTTGTTGCCCAACCCGGGAATCGAACCAGGGACTTCAAGAAGTCAAGTCCGACGCCGGACCGCTACACCACAGAGACGTGTCATAACGTGACCAGAAGTCCCGTTTTGGACGGGACCGTCCCGGTTTCGGTTGTATACCGTGGTGTCTCAAATTGAAGTTTAAGTATTCTCTATTATGTGCGACAGTCTGTACGTGTCCCGTAATACAATAAATAAATACATTTTTTTATTATTGACAGTAATTTAAATGTTCTCTATCAAAAACACATTTATTTATCTTACTATAGTATGTAAAGATGCAATTGCTAATTAATTAAAAAAAATGGTGTCCCGTTTTGATCCGAAAGAGAATTGGTCACGTTGTCACTCATATATGGCTACAAAAATTTGTCCGTGGCATGTGACCGATTGTGATGCGGTTTTTCTTTTGTTTTTATTTTAGTATCATCATCTAAATCAGGGGTGCCCAACTTAATAAGACATAAGATCTACTGTTTAGTAACGAAATCCTGTGCGATACACCACTTATATACTTCTTGAAATGTTAAATGAAACGGCATATTGTTTAGTACACAATCATGTCATATTTTTTATTTAACAGTCTTATGAGTTCCATTTAGTATATCCTCATATGTGAATGAGATTGTTTCCTTAAATTTACTTAATACTTTAGAAATCATTTAGAATGGAAGTCTCGATGATGTTTAATCAAGATTTATGGGTCCTATCTGTATGTGTGTTGCCAACCTCGCGGTTTTTACAACTTCAACGGGCTTTGTGGGCCAAGCAGAATGCTCAGCCTTCAACGTCACCAATAAGGGCTGTCTCCCTGAAACGTACTTCGACTTGGTGTTGCGTGCTGGTTACTGGGTGGAATTGATAGAGGCGCAGTGGCTCGTCGCTTGGCGTTAGGCGCCGGGCGCCAGAGAGATCTCCGTCGCCGAGACCGACGGCGACGGTGTAGTGTAGTGTCTTGAGAGTTTGTGTTAGGCTTGCGTTTGCCGCAGTTAATGGATCCGTAGGTTCCGATAGCCCGTGACGGGGTCTTCTAAATTTGGTGGGCACGTTTGCGAATAGTGTGTAGTCACACGCGGGTGCTAACACCGGGATCAATTGCAGTATTTTCCACTAGCTGGTGATTACGTTGTGCAGTCTGGTTTATTTATTTATGCTAGTGGTCGCCCATTGGTCGAAATTCGACCAAAATAAATTTTAATATCTTGTTGATAAGAACGCCATCTTCATTTCTCAAGTTCAACTTTGTTTCCAAACTTTTTAGCGCGCCATGTGTGATCTTTTATCGTTATAATCAAGATATTTGTTTGTGTGTTTTAATATGCATAGTAGTGTGGGTAATGTTTTATTTATTGTTTTAAAGTACTTTGTAAGCATTATTATAGAAAAATAGTAGCGTTCTCTACTTCTCCTACACATAAACTATAAGTGTGCCAAATTTTATGCTCCTGCATCCGCGCAATTTTCTTAAAAAAGGGTCCAAAATTTTGGCATCACGTATTAATATATAGATTTTTTGCCTCGCCACTATGGACCGGTCGATCGCGACCATTCCTTATCACCCCTGACCACGGTTGGTCACCTCTGATTTAAATAAGTACTGTAGTACTTCTGTTGTTAAGTGAGCAGTGTTTTTTTAATTGGAGTTTTAATTGTCGTAGTCTGAGAGGCATTTGTAAAAAAATGATTTTTTTTTTCTACTTTACAAAAAGCTATAGAAGCTTTGTTTCATGATAATACCATAATAGCTACACAAGCTTTGCTATCAAGTCCGATTTTGATGCGTGATTACGGATTTTGGTCAGCAATATTGGATCTCTCTGATAGCCTCAAGACCTAACCAATAATTGGTATCGAAATTGGAGGATACCCAAGCACATTTGCCGCGAAACGTAAGCAAACTATTACTATGAAACGGGTGCGTTGACGAGTTTGCTTCGAAAGTTGGACTGTCAAGATCAGTAGTATAGAGAACTATATCAAAAGGACTTTTAATTTATTTCGTCGGCTAGTCGTGGGTACCCTGGTTGTACCTCTGTCTACTCTCTCGGGGGAGTCGTGAAGATACTTTATTTAATTTCAAAGGTGTGTGTTTAGATCGAAATAACTAACGAATGTTTTTTTTCGATATAAATAATATTGTGTGCATTTGATATTTTCATAAAATAAGGCTTTTTAGTGATTTGTTATCTCTAAAGATTGGGAACCAATGATTACACAGTTATCTTCTTTAAAGTATAGAGTAGACAATAAGCAGAGGGATTTACTTTAGGTAAAAAAGAGACGTCACATATCTTCTCCAAAGATGTTAATGCTGGATTATCAATTTTGCGCCACTTGTATAACATAACGTAGTCAGCTTCCTCATTGTTATGATGAGTACCAGATAGTTTGTGCCATTGATATGGTATTTCTTACGTAAGTCAAGCTATACTAACTAAATTAAAGCATAACAATGGTGACCAATGATTAAAAAATAGCCTTACATATATCTGCCTATGGCAGCAGAAATATGCAAGTTGTACTTTTTATCCAATACAATATACAGCGGTTATATTTCCGGCCGAAATGTTGTAGAACTATCACCAAATAAAATGTAAATTTGACCGCTTTGTTGGTCGGAGGGCTAGCGCACACGCCTAACAACACCGACCAACTGCGAGGCTCCGGTTCGATATGTTATATTCGGTGTGTTTACTGAATTTACTCGTATTCTCTTTTTCATTAATTTTTCTGTATTAGTATCGTTGTTTAACAACTAGTTTGTTTTTATCCAGGTATATTAACTTTTTTAATATGTTTAAAAACGTAAAAAGTATATTCAACCCTGTATTCGCGAATAGGTAGGCAAAGTTACCAGG
>NJDC01005485.1:159648-194064 GCA_002245475.1 Calephelis virginiensis
TAAAAACAAAAACATATATAATTATGAAAGATCAATCGTCTATATATGTATATATTAGAAAGTCGTGATAGATAGTTAAACCAATTAGGCTGAAAATTTATGGAGAGGTAGTTTAGAACCGAGAGAAGGACATGGGGTACATTATATCCCTTACAACGGCGAGGAAACTAAGGAAAATTATTTTTAATTTTACCTATGCAAACTGAACGGGTGGAACAAAGTTCGCCGGAACAGCTAGTTTTAATATGTAATATACTTTTGTAAGTTATATTTATAAGAAAAAAAGACAAGCCCGCTGAGTTTCTTTCGCCGGATCCGGTTCCGATTCGATGGTAGTTTTTAGACTTATATATTCGCATCATAAGAATCTTTGTATAGATCTACGTGAATAAATATATTTTGATTTTGATTTTGATTTTTGGCCTGTGGTACACCTAACCGGGCATATGTGCCCAATCCTGGGCCAACACTGTTTTTATTAGAAAAAATAATAAATACGTTTTAAATAATAACAGAAAGGTATAAGGTGCTGTGAGAAAAGTACAAATTATTTTATAAATGTATGCTCAAATGCTCTGACTGCAAAATTATATTACGCGTGATCAAATATCTGACAAAATAATTACTCCAGCAAACACACGAGGCCAAGTTCCTGAACACGGTATCCACATAAGGTATTATCGAGGATCTGATCAATCAACGTCAGAACAACTCTGGAACACACTTCATCAAGATGGAGAACAGGTAATATTATGATGTACTGAAGTTCGCTTGTGTATCCGCATATCAAGTGAAACATCAATTTTGTTTGAGCATTCTCGGTTTTATTTTAATTAAGGATGCGACTTTGCTCGCTTTTAAAACGAGAAACCGAGTGAGAAATCGGGAAAAGTAGTTTAGTTTCGTTTTGGCAATACCAGTTTTTAACGCCATGTAGAAAGAGGGTTGTCATAAGTTTGGAATGTCTATGTCTGTCTATGACATCATAACTTTAAAACGGATGGATCGATTTTAATAAGGATTTTGACAAAACTGACGTGATGGAGATAATTATTTACTATTTTACAGATAGATCTTGTAAGGATTATTGAACATAACATTTAATTTAGGTTTGTATTCTAGTACAGGTCCAAAAAAAAATTATTGTTCTACAGACATAAACACATTCACACATTCTCCTATATTTTTTATGTATGTCAATCGATCTGCTTATCAAAATCGAAGTCGATAAATAAATATCCCTGGACAAGTCACACAAATTGAATCTAACCCCAAAGCTGTGCCCAAAGTAAGCAAATTATATGCTAGCGTTACGGGTGTTAGTCAACGATTCTTACATGTAGAAATAGATTTAAATAGATATCAGAATAAATTTAATAAACACCCAGACCCGGAAATGCAGACATCTAAATGTTCATCACACAAATGCCTGCCCCTGCCCAGAAATCGAGCCCTAGCCTCGCGGTAGGTCGGTGTAGTTAGGCGTGTATACGAGCCACTCGACCAATGAGATGGTTATCGTATCTGCGAATAAATTATTAATTTTCTATAAATTTTAAAGAAAGAAAAAATTTCGCCCCATTTAAAATTTATAGAAAATTTAACCCAAGCACAGGGCAAGTGCAAAAATAAAAATAAATTATTAATTATTTACTTATCGTAGGTGTGTTTCAAAGCTAAATTTTGTTCTATGTAAGAATAAAGAGAAGTTGTACTCCCCAGGTTAGCATACTCATTAAGTTTTAATTTCAATTTCAGTCAGAGTTAAAGATGAAAACTTGGAAACAAACGGTCCACTGTGAAAGTTGACTGCAAAGGGCTCCAAAGTTTCTGAATCAATTTTGCAATTATGAATTGTTGGACGGTGAATTAATTGAAATGGAAGAGGCAACCCCATGCGTAGTTGAACATGTGCTCTGTGTTCAGGTTGGAGAGTTGGTGTAGTTTGTAGTGAGTTCTTCGAGAAGGTTGGTGAAGGACGTAAAAAGTTGGTTTGTTTTCGTGACCTAGTTAAGTTGGATTGGACCTAGGATTCTTTTCGTGGCCTGGTTTTAGGGAACTTTTATCTGATTTGTCACATCCAATGTTACTTCAAAGACTTCTCGCCACAACTAACAAAATTAATCCATGATAACATATGTAGAAATTAATTGTTCTACATATTATGTTATAATGGATTTCCGCATAGAGACGCCTGATTCAACAAGATATTGACTTAAATAGATGTTAAGCTGGATATAAATTGTAAGACCCGTCTGGAAGCTTTTTGGAAGAATACGATTCGTTTAAGCATTCAAACTTGATTGAATAACAAACATCGTCCCTGTAGAGCGAAAATGCGTTAACTCTACTAAAATATTTTTAATGATATTAATTTTTTTACTCTTTTATTCTGTTTAACATCGTACATGTACCTTTATAGCTTATTTTTATTTAAAAAAACAGCTACCATGCACATGGGTCTTCTGGTGGAAAGAGACAACTGTAGTTAATAGACACCATAGATGATTAGAGTTTTATATAAGAAAATGTTAGAGTAGGTTAACCTATTTGCACAAAATTCATATTGATCAAACTAATTAGTCTTATTTAATTAAAATATGTTTAATGAGTTGCGTGACCAACAATTAAAACGATTTTTATTTTTCTTTAAAGTATGGTTGCATGTCTGATTTTCTTAGCACAAATATATTTAGTTAACTTATTTACTTAACTTTGAACTCGTTACTCTGCCACAATAAACAAATACTAAGAAGTTTAGATTCAGATTCAGAATACTTTATTAACGTAGATCATATAAGTGGTACTTGTGCGAGTCGTCAATATTATAAATTTACCTCCGTATCTGATTCCAAGAAATCATTATGTCTTTAAGACCGTAATTAACTACATATTTGATTTTTTCTTGTATTGGGCGCTCTTACTGCCTTGTCTTCTATCTTATCCAAGTAAATCTACAAACGTGGAGAATGATTTTCAAAATGAGATTTTATTCTTTTGGAAACCTTGAACGTCCATTGTATCTCAAAACTCGTTTTTTTCGAGTTAATTACTATCATTTAATTACTATGATATCTAAACATCTAAATAAAACACCATATCTACATTTATAACAAAACTAAAGCTGTATATTGCTACGTATTGTATACATGATACAGAACCCAAAACAAGGGTTATTAAAATTTTGGTCGGTTTGTCTGTTCATTTTTCATAAAAAAAATTTACTCAATGGATTTTTACCAAATTTTGTTTAATAGTCGCGTATACTTCAGGTCAAAATTAAGGATAGGTATAGGTAGGAAATCTTTTGTTTCTATTACTAACAAAGAAAAGTTACTTCACAGTATGTATGAAATCACGGGCAACAGTAAGTTTTAAATCCTGCTAATATTATAAATACGAAAGTTTGTATGTATATATGGATGTTTGTTACTCTTTCACGCTTGAATGACTGAACGGTTTTTTTTCGAAATTTGGAAAACAGATAGATTGTGACCTAGATTAAAATATAGGATCATTTTAATCCCGATCACACAATAGGTTCCTGTGAGAACGCGGGCGAAGCCGCAGGCAACAGCTACTCAAAAATAAAACTGTTATTACGAGTATTAATACCCAATGTATATTTACTAAGCGTTAGCCCTAATGGTATCGCAGCGCTGCGGTACCAAGTTAGCATTTATTTAGTGCTTAACCTGACTAAACTTTATCCTCGTACCGGAGCTGTGCCCGCGGGACTCGTTGCTCTTATGTTTCATACTACTTCACAAACGATAAGCTAAATCGTACTCTCATATATATTTAGCACAAGTAAATATGCTTTGACTATACATTTTCTCTGTTGAATAAAATTATATATAAGATGTCATTTTTATTAGATTCCAAAAATTTCGGGTTGTCGATTTGTCGAAATGTTTTTTTTACGACTACGAATGGATCTTGAATCTTCTTTTTTCGAAAGGTGGATCATGAATCATGATTCAGAGATGGTCCTGTATAAATTTGATTAAGAATCAACAAGTGGTTTGTATGTTATAATTAATGCATTTTTTTGTGTATTTAGGGGACGTGTGTCACTTCTGTGGTCTAGCGGTCTGGTGTTAGACTTGAACAAACACTGGCAACATAAAAGAAAATGTGTTTTTTTCAATTGTCTTACAAAAATAGCGTTGCTCGGAATTAAATATGTTCTCAGTTTGCGATTAGTTTGTCACCTATCACATTTTGGGATTCACCTTACAGCCATATTTTATCAAATCAACATTAATTTACGAGTGATCCCCTTAAAAGCAGTTTAAAATAAGTTCCGTTTGGAAGTCTACACCGAACTCGTGCTAAACAGTTGTTCTCTTTGGTGAATAAGTGTTATTAAGATCGTAATCGTAAATTAAAATTAATTGACATTTCGGAAACTGGCTGTTAGTGTCTTCGGCTAGTCGTTAGTGTTCTAGGTTTGACCATCTGTTTACCTTTATGGGTATGAGGGTTTGAAAATGCAATACAAAAAGAATTAGAGCATGTCGCATTTATTGTACACTTACTACGTATAATCATTTATTTAGTAGTAGTAGTATCTTCACGCCCATATGCCCAAAGAGGTAGGCAGAGGTACAACCAAGGCACCCACGACTAGCCGAAGACACTAAGCCCCACAATGTGATAGGTGGCAAGCCTATCGCCAACCGGGCACATTTCCAATCCCGACCAACATTTTTTTATTAGTAAATTGGATAAATCCAATTTATCTTTGTGTTGGCCGACCCGGGATTCGAACCCGGGACCTCATGCAGTCAAGTCCAACACCCGGACCGCTAAACCACAGAGGCGATATCATTTATTTACTACTTAAAATTATTATATTATAAGAACGCTTTTAGCCGTTGATCCTGATTAGAGACATTTAGGTTTAGATGTCTGTCCGTTAAATTATTTCCAGTAACTATATTTCTCTAACGGTTTGCCCTAACGGTAGCTCAGTGCTGCGGTCCGAAGTTAGCGTTAAGTTAGTGTTTAACCTGACTGAACTTTAGTCTTGTACCGGAACTGTGCCCGGGGGATCTGTACTTCTTTTGTGCTATCCCGCGTCGTGGTTTAATGATAAGCGTACTTAACGTATCGTTCTTACGAGGAATTTGATTTTTTCTTACTTTAATGCCACGGAAGCAGTTTCCATTTTCACCGGCTCTAAAAAAGAGGAAGTCCTCAGTTTTTCTGTACGTTCGGTCTGCGATTACTCCACCAATCTATTTATAAAAATTGATAGCCGAAATGTATGACTTCCGAACCACTAAACTGATTTAAAAGTTAAGAAACAAGGGAAAGAGCCTTGAAGATATAAATCCCTGTGTTGGTCCGGGATCCTTTGTAGAATAGACCATCTGCCTTCCTTGCCAGGCAGCTCGTAAAAAGCGAGCATAGGCTCACTCTCACTAGCACCGTGACATCTGACTAGGTGGTAGAATTTAGCAGCGACTCGCCCGGATTGGTACCACCGCCTTACCTATTCCTGCCGCCATAACGTCATGACGTGTTCCGGTTCGGAGGGTAAGGTAGCCGGTAAACTTACTTTTGCTCGAGGCCTAACATCCCGGCCTCAGGTTGGCAATACACCATTACCACCTTTGCTGTCTCTAGGCGGCGTGAATTTCTTAACATCGGGAAATCCGTCTGCTCGTTTGCCTTCCAATATCATAAAAAAAAAAGATTTTTGTATGAGCCTGGCTTATATCTTCATATCTTCGAAATGTGACACTTTACGCGTTATTGTCTAAGATTATTTTTTGTTTGTATTGATGTCAGCTATCCATTTTTGAAAGAATTATCAGTGAACACAATTTTGAAAAAAAAACCAAAATGGCAGAACAGTAGGTAAGCCAAAATCTTCATAGCCCTTTAGAAGTTAATAACACGCCTTACCTATTCTTACGGTTGTAATAAAAATGTTCCAGTTTGGAGGGTAGGGTAGCAGGTAGATATGCACAATAGGCCCAACATCCTATTCACAGGACAGCGACGTACCTATACCATCTATGGCATTATAGGCATGGCTGCCTTTTACCGTCGGGGAAGCCGTGTGTTTGTTCGATGTCTTATGCAATAAAAAAAAATCTTATCTTCTTGTTATAGCACCAAGAGTTAGTACCTATAATGGTGCTTTGACAATTAGAAAAATAAAAGTCAAAAAATGTGACGCGCCAGGGATGGAGCAGGTGTGTCGTCTGTCCCTAAAAAACCTTTGAAGTCAGTTTACGATAACTTTGGGAATGTGTACAATTAATACAGTGGTTGGTTTCGATCGAAACCCTACAGACCCTCAGAGGTATATCCTTCCCTGAATATTTATCAGGACCCTTCCGCATCTGCCCACTGAAATGTGACGAATTCTGATGTTTGGTTTCAGTTTGGTGTATTATTTATTCAGCCCTATGTCTGAAAACTTCAATGGGACGGTTTCCTTTGTTTCTAAATATGGACCTGAAGTTATATAATACTAGCTGTTCCGGCGAACTTCGTCCACTCGTTCAGTTTAATTGGGAAAAAATAAAATCCTCGCAGTCAAAGTGTATAAAAAACCCTATGTCTTTCTCCTGGTTCTAAGGTACATCCCCATAATTTTTCAGAGAAATCGGTTCAGCCGTTTTTGAGTTAAAGAGTTTCCGCTCCTGAAAAAAAAACAATGATCCAGAGGACGCATTTTTCATCATTAAGTTGTTTTCTTTCCGTCATCAGTAACAATCACTATGGGTGGCATGGAAAGTATTATTAACATTAATCAATTAATTATGTAGATTCCAATTTAACATAATCGATGTGTGGGCGAGTCTCCATTTGCAATGCACAGACAATTACTTAAAACTCTAATTGAATAACCCTGTTATATGCTAATGTGCGAAATAAGGGATATTGTTTGTTTATGCAAACATACTCCTTGATCACCTTTGGTGGTATCTGATAAATCAGCCAATATAACTTACCAGCTATTGCTTTTTAATTGTAACTTCTTGAACCAGTTTAGTCTTTGGGAAAAAGTAGCTTTGGTCCGTTTCCGTTTTAGGGAGAAATTGCTCTTCGAATTTGGCCATAATAACAATGTTGGATGTACTCTTACGTATTCCTGCCACCATGACAGTTTCATGTTCCGGCCTGAAAGGTAGCCAGTAGACTTCCACATTAAACCTAACCTGGCCACAGAACAGCAAAGCACTTCAACCTATATCAGGACACCCGGGTGTTTGTTCGCTGTCTCTTTCCATAAAAAGGTACTCAGTAAACTTGAATATAAAGTCTAACGGCGTGACTTCCAGATGACGACGCACCTGTAACATCTGTGGTGTATATAGGCCACACTCGTGTCTTACCATAATCATCGTCACCATCGCAGTCATATCTTATAAAAAAACTTCTTCTTTCTTTCTTTAGGTTTTGGCTTTCACGTTAGTATTTAGCCATTAGTCAAGTAGAAATTTGCATCAAATTTTATATCAATTTCAATTAATTTTAAGTAGTCATTAGTCATAAGTCGTCAGGAAGTCATGTCAGGCTCTTGGGTAAAGCGGTGACCTGTTTACTCAAGCTCAAGTAATGAGATTTAGCGGCAACGAGGAAATACATGATACGCTAATTTCTTCATGATTATTTCATTTGTGCACTTTTACTGAACAAAATTGTACAAAATGCCACCAAAATTGACTAATTTCACTCAATATCAACACGAAATTTAATAATTATGAAAAAACTTCGACCATCTTTTCTCTCGATGGCGCCAAAACTCTATAAGAAAACCTTCAGTGAAATTGTTGGGAATAATTCACAACATCTATAAACGTATACAGTATTTGTTTAACATACACCGCTAGTTTTAGCCTATACCCATATCTCATAAACGATCCAAAATTATGAACTTACTAGCTGTTGCCCACGGCGTTACCCTCGTGGTCCCACAGGAACATTATTTCGGGATAAAAACTATCCTGTGTTAATCCAAGTTACTCTGTATGTGTGTACTAAATTTCATCAAAATCGGTTCAGCAGTTTTTGTGTGAAGGAGTAACAAAAAGCAAAACAAACACAAACTTTCGCATTTATTATATTAATAGGATATTAGATGCTACGAGTATACTAAAAATAATATCCAAGTATAAATATGTATTAGATATGTCATTGTACAGCGAAGTATAATATACCTTAACCGTCATATTAATAAACGTGGACTAACGTAGGTGTAACATTAAGTTGATAATATAGTCTGTATCACAGTGTAATAAAGACTATAATACCAGGCTAAACCTTAGCGTAATTTACGCCGTGTCTATTAATAAGACAGTAAGAGTTTAAATAAATTTGCTTTCGTTTGTTATACTTCACTAAACGTCGTCACATGTATGGATCGGAGTGTATGGAAATTGGGCACAATGGCGGAAGGGACCTTTGTGCTCAACGTAATTCATCGAGTTGGCACCGTCTCTATCTCTATAGGTACATTTATAAAAGTCTATGACCGCAATGTGTAATGGAGTAAGATATACATAATAATATTGAATTTGCGTTTGCTCAAGCCTTAATTAGTACTCAATTTGGTATATACGTGTTCATGTATATATAATGGATATTATCGCGATTAAGCACATTCCATCTTGTTAATTCGAAGTGAGGAAACTCACTTCATAGTTAATAAACGTACTACAATAAGCCTTAAAAGTGTATAGTTGTGTACAGTAGTGTAGGTGTGTACAGTAGTGTAAGTGTGTAGTAATGTAGGGGAAAAATTGCGGTGGTTAACCCTACGTTATAGTTTTTCCAATCCATTTTTTGAAGTGAAAACTTCTTAGCGGCGTTGCGCACTTTTTGGAATGGGTAAAAACTTTCGAGTTTGAAAGTTTTTCGTCAGGACACGTGACCTGATCGAAAATTCGTAAGACGGCGCAGGGCGCTTGCGAGAATGTTCGTGTTGTCATGTTTGTGATAGCGCAATAAATAAATGTTGTATTCTAGCACATAAATGATAGTACTTTCATACTGATAATTAAAGCAATTCGTGCAAAATTGTTCCTTAACCATTCCAAAATATCAAAAATGCACAACATTAATATTCAAGTTTTCACTTCTGCCGACACACCCGGAGTGCAACTCGTCGTTTTTTTAATAATGTACCGTTACTAACAACCAATTAACACTGAACTGGAACTTTATTTATTTTTAGTTGTTAAAACCTAATGGTGCTGCCTATAAAGTGAAATCTGTTTGCTGAAATGCAACAAAAATGTTATATAAAATGTGTATAGTAGAACTATTTAAATTATGCGCTTCGGCTATATTCGTCAAGCTTCGGAATAAAGAATGTATTTTAAAATATCTATATGTAGAGTTGTTATTACATAATTAATCATTTCGCTTAAATTTAGATTAGGTTAGCCAATTTAAAAATAAAAGTATAAAGTGTAAAAAAAGTAAAAAGTGTAAAGCCGAAGCGCATAATTTAAATAGTAGCACTATACTTGTGTATTTATATTAAAGTTCCACAAAGTACTGACGATGAAAGTATGAATTCAAAATAAACCTGAGCCACTTAATGGAAACTGTGATTAAGCACCTTCTGGTTAAACATGCTTTTATCTTCGGTGGCTTCATCACTTTAACTAGTCTTCGAGTAAGTAATTAAAAGTTTTGCACTTTTGGTATCTTTGTTATAAAAATAAACCTCAAATACTTTATTTTTATAGACTTACAATGTTTTTGTTTCAAAACTTGTATTACTTTTTAATTATTATTCTTTTTTTAAGTATTCCGCTGTAATAATAGTAAGAAGCGATTTATGAAGTATTCTTTTCACCCATTTTTCTATTTAGAAAACATCGTGTATAATATTTTTGACCATAATAATAATTCATTTGTTAATACAGCCAATGCGATACAAGTGTTTACTTGTGGATTATTTATAAACGAAAGTCGTAATAGCAAAACTAAATAAGCTACAAGAAGTTCTTCAATAAAATACAATTTATTCCTAAATAGTGATGCTCGATCGCATCGAATGCATCGATAATGGCAGAAATCGACAAATAAATTGAAACATTTATTAAAATACCAATTACTGCAATGTGTTAGAATCGATTTAATAATGGCCAAGAGATATGTTTAATATTTACTTATTTGTACTAGAATTACATATAGTTTTGATGGACTTTTATGATATTTAAATTTTTTTAATTGTTGAATCTTTTATACAAAAGTAACATGAAGTAACCTGCTTTAGAAACATGTTTCTACATTTACACACGTGATTTAGTTATATACAAGGGCGATTTATATATTTTTTGTTTTAGTTTTTTTTTCAGGTAGGTATAACTTCTCACGCGCGTACATAAGTACACGCAACCATTTTTTTGTTTAATTCAGATACTCCTAAACATGTTAATTTATATATGCTATGAATAAAATGTAATAGGTATATAGAATATCTATGTTGCACACCAGGTATATGTGTTACTAATTTATTGTAAAGGCTCATTCGAAACCATGTTCTTGCAATAAAATGTATTATCTTCCTTTCTTTCAATGTTTAGATTTATTATGTATCAAATAGGTATAGGTATAGTATATTATATACATATCAAAAGGTTTCTTTTAATTTTTAGTATGAAAACTTTCTTTATTTAAAGCGAATGTTAGTTTGAATTTTAAAAAGCGAAGTGTAAGGTAATTTTTTTATTGTTAGTGATCTGAAAATAATTAATGTATTGGATAGATTAGTTATATGCTAATATTTCACAACCTTCTTTTCGTGGTTCTTGTTTGTTTGTTTGTTGTAGTATCCTCGGAAATACGACTGTATTTCAAATGTAAACAATCTGTCACGTAGTGATGCTGATATTTCCATAAAAAAGTAGTCATAGGTTTGTAAATAATCATTTTGAAATGTTTATAATAAGAAACAAATATCGATATAATTTGAATAGTTTTCCTCCCTAGTCCTCAGTAACAAAACTTTATTATAGTCTTGTAAAGGTGAAGTGGTCATAAAGATGATAAAGGCTTTGCAAAATGTTTTTTTGAACGTGAGATATATAAGTTATTGACCGCCATTACAGGCTAATGAGGGAAGAACAACTCCGCCGGTCCGATCATCTTGACGGACCTTTAGTCTCCATTAAATTTAATGGAAGAGCAAAGTCGTGTGGCTTGAATGCTGTGACGTTTGTGTTTGTCCTTTTTATATAGATAGGATTGCTAAATCTGTACATCTATTACTTGCGGCTTCTTACAGGTTTTATTTTAACCCCATTTGTTTTTCATTTCTGAACATCCCGTAGGGTGAGAGTGTAGTGTGCACGCTCAACTCCGCCGATCATTGATGGGTCTCTGGTTCGATTCTGAACCGGGACATGCACCGGGCGGCTCTGCATTTATTACAATCAATGCGATCGTGACCTAAGTAATAGAATTTTTCGATGATTCGTCCGGATCGGTACAACCATTTTACATTTTTAATGCGCAAACGACTGTCGTGATATTTCTTTTCTTTATTTTCATACCTTGGTATACATAAAAAAAGTATATCTTATATATACTTATAAATGTAGTTAACTAACATAACCTAATAAGTTGTCTGCTATTTTCTATTGTATTAAAACGATATTATTTAAGAGTGTATGTTACGTATAATACAAACATTGTTTTTCTTACTTATGAAATATCCCATCAGTTTTATCTGTTTTTCGATTTTTCTCTAGCGTGTAATCGTTGTAATTTTTTACCATAACATCAAAATTAGTTTAGAGATAAGATTAAAGATGTAGGGCAGGATGTTTCTTGAAGCTATGAAATATATAGAAAACACTGTTATAAAACACTATCTTGTGTCAACTGGCAAAAGCCGTCTGGCCTAATCCCAAAGGAAAACGGATATGAAATACTCTTCTAGCATAAAATTGAGGCTTATATTTTGCAGTATATCTTTGACACACAATGCAATAGTTATGATGTCGCGGGCTAGAATTAATATTATTATGAGATATGCCTGCGAGTGAGCCCAATGCTAGAAAAAAAATAGTGGGTATTTTCACGCCCGTGCCCTCAAAGAAGTAGGAGGTACAACCAGGTCATGGATGACCAACCGAAGACCTTAGCTCTAAGCAAATGTAAGCAGAGGCACAACCAGAGCACTCACGGCTAGTTGAAGACTAAGTCCCATAATGTGATGATGGCAAACCTATCGCCAACCAGACACTTTTCCGGGCAACGTTATTTTTATTAGAAAATTGAAAACATTCATTTCCTATTTTTTTGGTTTTATTAGGAAAATTATAAAACACATTTTCTTTTTGTAGCCCGACCCGGGGTTTGAGCTCGGGCATTTATGAAATCAAATCCAACAACCGGTCCTCTAGACCACATGGGTGATATATTTTGAAATATAAATGAAGGCTTATATTTTGCAGTATATCTTTGTTTCCCACACAACGCAATAGGTATGACGTCACAGGCTAGAATTAATATCTATCTAAAGAAACTGCCTACGAGAGAGCCCAACGCTAGTAAAATTTTAGTTCGTACAGACAGGAAAATAGTTTTTGAAAAAAAAAAGAACTAAAAACTATTATCTAATGTTTTAAAGGGGTGTTGTTCGTAGAAATGTCAACTCTGTTGTTATTTTATGAATGAAATTAATTAAAGTATTAACGTAATTTGTAATGTTTAAACTCACACCTTTTGTATAATTATGCGTATGAACTTACAAAAAATACTCGTGAAATAAAAAAAATCCAGTAACATTTATATTCACAGCTTTTGTATGTTTTTCACGTTTTTTTTATCAGATATGGAACAAGGGTTTGGCTCTTCTGATGACAAAACACAACCGTTGCATATCAACACCATAGATGTTACTTGTCATTGTATTATGGTCGGGATCTTAGGCTACCTATTATGCAAGTGTTCCGACTTCCCTTTTCTTCAATACGGAAGATGACAATAGTGAGCAAATTAATTAAAGCGGCAGGAATAGGTGAATCGGATGCACTAATCCGGGCATATAAATTCTTATATACCGGGTCGACATAAAAGTTATTTTACAGATAGATTAAATTCCAGGCTGAAATACGATATTGGCGAGTACTGATGTTATATTGGGCGATATATTTAGGACAGCGCGATCGGGGTTAGTAATATCATTAACGATTGTACAGCTCCGGCTGTGTTCTAAAACTATTAAGATGAAATCGGAACAAAAAGCAGTCTATGTCCTCTTCCACGTCATATCTAAGGTAACACCTGTGTGCCGAGTTTCATCGCGATAGTGAATCTCGGTGTTGAGGCGTAATTGAATTAAAAAAACATATCAAAACAATTTTTTTCTAAACTTTCTAAATTACAATACAATTAAATTTTATTAATATTTGTGACACTGATTTTTGTGTTATCCAAATATTCTAATAACTGAAAATGTTGATTTATTATTATATGTGTATATGATATTTATTGTAGATAGTAACTTCAATATAAAGATATTAAATTTATATTATGTTTATTTAGACATAAAATTTTCTTTAATTTTCATACATATGTTTTGACCGTCTCATTCACCGACCAATCGTGATCCTTGAGTTCGATTCCCGACGGGGGCAGGCATTTGTGTGATAAACATTTAAATATCTGCATTTCCGGGTCTGTGTGTTTATTAAATATATTCTGGTATCTGTTTAAGTATTTCTCTGTATTGGAATCGTTGACTGGCAATCATAAGGCAATAACAAAAGCATATAATTTCCTTGCTTTGGGCTTAAATTCAGGTAGTATAACGTGTCCAGGGATATAATATTACTTATTTAAATATAATATTTATTTACTTATTTAAAGGGATTTTGTCCAGAAACATGCCAAATCCACTGTAGGTACTTTTCCCCTGTGTAGTTAAGAAAAAAAGTTCGATAGATACCTTAATTGCACTGGTAAACTAACTTACATAATTAGGTCATGTTTAAATACCGAATTACCAAAATTATATCAGTTTAAAAAAAGCGTCGCATATTTGCTGACGGTACCCATATCTTTGAACATGCCTATCGGGTTACCTTGCTGTCTAACGGCTAACTTTAATAGAGCAAAACTAATCCCAGAACCAAAACTACACAGCATATTGTTCAGGACGTGTCCGATACGCGCCGCCGATACGTGATCACAGATCGCATTTATCGGGATTGAAAAATACTTGATAGTTGATACTCAGCTCTAAGCAATATTATGTAGCTCACATATAGTTCACCTCTGTGATCTAGCGGCCCACGTGTTGGACTTTATTTCATGAGAGGGTTTGAGTTTCGGCAACAAAAAGAAAGTGTGTTTTTTCCAATTTGCTCTTTAAAAAAATGTTGCGCGGGATTGGATATGTGCCCGGTTTGCGATAAGCTTGCCACCTATCACATTGTGGGACTTATTGTCTTTGACTAGTCGTGGGTGCCCTGGTTGTGCCTCTGTATAACGTGATTTGCTTTACATGGCTATACACTTTTTACTCTTTTTACACTTTATAGTTTTATTTTTAAATTGGCTGACCTAACCTAATTTAAGCGAAATGATTAGTTATGTGTCTAATATATGTATGTATATGTATATAATATATGTATATAATATGTAATATAATATACAACTCTATATTATAGTTATTTTTAAAATACATTCGGATATCTGAAGCTTGACGAATATAGCCGAAGCACATAATTTAAATAGTACTATTGTATTTGTGTTATGGGGGATGTATACAAACCATGACATAATAAGTAACAAATTAAATATATAACAAAAAACTTTGCGCTGTATGGGCCTCTTTTTTCTAGCGGTCAAGCGTCGGACTTGACTTCACGAGGTCCGGGGTTCGATCCTCGGGTCGGCAACAAAACAAATATAAAAAATATTTTAAAAAATTTCAATACATTAAAAAAAATAACGTTGACCGGGATTGTATATGTGCGCGGTTGGCGATAGGCTTGCCACCTATCACATTGTAGTTGGTATCTTTGGCTAGTCATAAGTGTCTGTGCCTCTGCCTACTTCTTCGGGCATATGGGCGTGAAGGTACTTTTTTGCCTTGTACCTTAATCATGTCAACACTTACCATTCTACTTCTATAGAAGCTAAGCAATCGACTCAATTTATTTCATTATCTGGTCGCGAATTAGTTTCACCATATGATTAGTGGTAATCGTATCCCCAAACGGCCATATTAGACATGTGGCCGTTTGGGGATATGTTTATAGGTCGCGGGCAACTTTATTAATAAATTGAAATATTATAACATTTTTAAAGTGTAAAGAATACCACCTATTAAAGTGCAGAAAATTAGAACGCGATTGTTTATTTAAGAAATTGATCTTGACGTGATTGGCGTGTTTACGATATGCTTGACATTAAGCACTAACCAAATGTCGACCGTTTGGGAGTGCGATATTCCTATAAACTGTCATGGTAGCTTCCAAGCCTGGGAAAGACATACCATTATGGCTTCTGACTTTGTTTATGCACCGTTACCAAAATTATGCCGACGTTTTATTGTTTTTAAAATGTTTGTTTATCATAAAGATTTTATTGGTCATGGGTAATTTAGTTTATACCTTCATGAATAATGTTTTAGTGGGTTATGCATATTATTGTTAGAACTTACTTGTACGACTGGTTTTTGTTCCCCCGGTTTTATGCTTAAATATTTGAACTCTTGTGTGTACATTGCAGCTTTACTCATTATTTAATGTATGACAATGAGTATCTATTTCCCTTGGTCATTTTGTTTTGTTCTGTGTTAAGTTCTGGAGAAGTGTTATATAAAAAAAAACGACGGGTTGCACTCCGGGAGTGCCAGCAGAAGTGAAAACTTGAAAATTAACGTTGTGCATTTTTGATATTTTGCACGAATTGCTTTCGTTATCAGTATGAAAGTACTATCCCTTATGTAGTAGAATACAATATTCATTTATTGCGCTATCGGACACAGACATGACAACACGAACATTCGCGCAAGTGCCCTGCGCTGTCTTACAAATTTTTGTCTTACGAATCAGGTCACGTGTCCTGACGCGAGTTTAGAATTTTTTTCCCATTCCAAAAAAAGTGCACAACACCGCTAAGGAAGTTTTCCCTTCAAAAATCAATGCTGTTAGTGAGGACAGGGGTCTGTCGTCTCAGAAGACAACATTAGTGGTAATTTTGTTGCGCACTCATTAAACTTATTTTTAGTTTTCGCTATCTTCTTTCAACGAAAGTTATAGAAAGAGACAAAACACTTTTAGTGCAGATTAGTCTGTATCCGACATTTCTACTAACGTTTAATCTATCACTCAAAAAACGTTGATAAAACATCGCAATTTGACATTTCGTAGGGTAGGGTAGGGTAGGGTAGCCGACAGACTTGCACAATATGCCTAACATCCCGGCCACAGGACAGTGACGCACTGTGACATCTATGGTGTCTATAGGCCAAGGTTATCTCTTACCATCAGGACAGCCGCGTGTTTATTCATTGTTGTTGTCGTGTAAATACCAACAAATCTTCTTCACGCCCATATCCCCGGAGAGGTAGGCAGAGGCACAACCAGGGCACCCACGACTAGCCGAAGACACTAAGTCCCACAATGTGATAGGTGGCAAGCATATGGCAAACCGGGCACACATCCAATCCCGAGCAACTCTGGTTTTACAAATAAACATTTCCTATTTCGATTCCTATTTGGTAATATAAAGAGGTCGTCTTTGTTAAATGCTTTACTACAACGGTATCGACGACTGTAACGTTCCTTGTAATATTCTCAGAAATATTTGTACTACTATCAATACCGCCATTGATCCCAACTTTCCTATGATAGAAAAAGATGCTTGCAATCATCGACATTTTTATATTAATACAAGTATAGAGTTTCATCAATGGAAAATTCAACCTTAAGCCAACGGTATAAGGCTTTACGTTATGACCTTAAGACATATGCGTTGAGAAAAAAGGGACAAGACTCAGGTAGAAAACTGAATACAAAAGATGCGTTCGCTTGTACCACTTTAATTTTAGGTTTATTGCTGCTGTTTATTTATTTAGACGACCTTATAGTAATGGCATAAAGTTCAAATTTAAATGTTTAACTATTTTCCGATTGTTTGTGAGTTGTAATGTATTTCAAGTCCGAGTTCCTTTGAAATGAACGCTTATTGGCGGTCAAATTTTTATAGCTATGACTGCGTGCATTTGACTTTTAGGTTAGTTTCGTTCTGTTCGATGATACGGGATCATGTTTTAGTTGTTTTGTAAGGTTTAATGATATTTTTGGTAATAAGTGATGGTGGATTGTGTTATGTGTGATCTGGATTGTAATCTGTGATTTGGATCGTTTGGATTTTTTCGGTACGTACTTTATGTAAACAAAACAATGAGCTAGGTTAGTTACATGGGATTTTACTTGTGATTGAGGTGTTATTCAACTATTTTTATTAAAGATACATTATTTATGAAGACATACACAGACAGATCAATAAACGAGGATAAAAATGTATAATATGTTGTATGCACAAGTACATACCTACATTGTACAATTTTTGTACTTGTATCCATTAGTTGTTACTGTGGGTGTGTGTGTGCTTTTTTGGGCTATTTCAAGAACGATGTCATGTATTGCACATACTAATAGGTCTCCGCAACTTTGCTAACTTTATTTCAGTTCGCGTTTGCCACAAATAGTCTAGATATTACGTTTGGGTTTTAATATCTACTTCACTAAGATTTAATATCATGTTAATTACACCTTCTTTTAATGAATATAGGTACAGCAATTGGTTCCTAAACAGTTAGCAAAAGGCTGGCCTTGTGTGTCACTAACATCGTGACTGGTTGACGGTTGCTTTGATGATACTACCTAGTTTTGCGATAAGTTTTTTTAGGCAGGGCAGCAAACAAACGCCATGACTGTATAGATGCGTCAACTTTCTGTGGCCGGGATGTTTGGCCTGTTGTGCAAATATACCAGCCAGCCTCTCCGGACCACAAAATGAGTGTCATTATGGGGGCAGGAATAGGTTACGCAGTTGACCACTACCTAAGCAAGTTGCTGCACTCTGTCTCCAATGGTGATATTGGTTAAAATCCATTTAATCTATGCTCGCTTCATTAGAGCTACCGGACAGGTAATAATGTGGTATATTGTACCTACTCAGTGGACGCGGGCCAACATGGGCAAACTTTGCCAATTGACACAACCGCCTTGCCTAATCCTAATGCCATGACGTCAGTATTCGCTACCTTTGCGTTCCGGTTTAGAAAATAAATTAGTCAGTAGATTAATGCGACTTGACTCCCGAGCTTCAGGTTAACAGCTAAACGCATAACCCTTGCGTGGAGGCGGTTAAAAAACCACAATAAACCTATAAATACTTGTTTGTCACCCATTTAATAACCAGAGATGTCGTAAACTGCCATGTTTTGGCCCATTTCTTCGTTGGATTGTTAATCGTGTTGTCAAAAATAGGTGTAAAAGTTTAGTAATTTATTACGTGTTTGCTTTGTTGTATCGTAAATATTTGTACATTTTCATGAAATAAGTGCTTTTTTGTTATTTATTAGTAGGAAGCAAGCTCACAAAATTTATCTTGGCTATTAATTTTAGACTAGGTATTTAGCGACAATAGTTTGGTGCCATATTAACTAGTCCATCCCCACGCATTCACGCCCGTATACGCGGAGAATTAGGCAGAGTAACCAGGGCACCCGCGACTACCTGAAGGCACTACGTCCCACAAAGTAATAGGTGGCAAGCCATAGCCAATACACATATCCAATCTCGCGCTACGTAATTTTTAATTAGGAAATTGAAAAAACACATTTTCTTGTAGCTGTCCGACCCAGGAATCGAATCCGGGATCTCTTGAAGTCATGTCCAACACCGCTAAATCATCATCAAATTTCTGCTTTATGTTGACAACGCTCCTTTAGCATTTTTACATACATACATATATACATACATCCTTTAGCATGTTTACATACATACATACATACATACATACATACATACATACATACATACATACATACATACATATATACATACAAACATATCTTCACGCCAAGTCCCTTGCGACGTAGACAGAGTATCGAGTGCCAGACCTCACGATCCTGACAAATCTGTCTGGCTGCCTTCACATTAATTACTAGGGTAATTAAAGAGGTATCGGGGACTCTTAACACCACCCTCAGATAATATCCGAGCGATTTGATCGTGGAATGTCAATCTTGGTCTCCCCGGGTACCTACATCCATCCACATTTGGTATTTATAAGCAATGTACCTATATTAGGTACTTGCCACGAAATCGGATACCACAATAAACTTGTAAAATTAAAAACATTCTAAAAATAATTTGGGCTAAGGAGCGAACCACTGACCTATTTATATGTTTTTTTATTTTATTTTGGATCCTTAGAAAGTTTATAACATACCGACTAAAATGTTTTTTTTTTCTTTTGCAGATGTCTCGCCTGGCTCTATAATGTAACCAAACTGTCTGAGCCAGGATACGAGATGACACAAACCTGCAGACGATCCTCGGCAATGGGTAAACAGGATTCCAGCTGGCGGAGAGTGTGTGTTTGTGTGTCGGTGTGTTTATTAGTGTTCAGTGATTGTGTCAGTGGGAAACAGATGAGTGAGACGCTGCAGAGGGCGCTGTCAGCAGTTCGGGGGCCGAGTCCTGGTGCGAAGAAGTTGCTCAACATCCCTGAGGATGGAGGTATGATGTTTTTACCATTTAAAACTTTCAACAGAAGAAAACAGTAAATCATGTGCAAACGGTTGGTTAAAGGTACTTTTAAAATTGTTTCTTGAGAATAATGTATAAAATTCAAAACTGAAAAATAATAAAAAAATTGCATTTTTTTAGTTTTTAGATCTTTTGCGCCTGGTATCAGTAAGTAGGCCTACTTTACAAGATAATAAGTATACATGTATTTAAAGTATGGACTCATACTATCTTATCCCACATATTTGATTTATGACAAAATAAAGAATGTCTTTTTTAAATTTTAATCCTAATAAGTATTGGTTTTGTTTTTAATGCACAATTGAATTTTTGCTTTTTATATTTAACTATATCTGTCTTTCCCTTTTTTAGTAATTGAAATACTGCCAATGATTAGGTAATTTACAGCATATATTTTTTACATATATTTCATGGTATCCATGTTGTGTATGAGCCTGATGGTTAATTACTAGAGTAAGCAGGACAGGGTGACGTTAGGCACACTCCATTCAGTTCACCCCAT
Organism: Calephelis virginiensis; assembly: GCA_002245475.1. Lineage (NCBI taxonomy): Eukaryota > Metazoa > Arthropoda > Insecta > Lepidoptera > Riodinidae > Calephelis > Calephelis virginiensis. The sequence continues at coordinate 179,932 of NJDC01005485.1, forward strand.
TCGATGAGGCATGTATGTCAATTTAATTCTCATCCACTTGAACTACTTAAAAACTTATCCCCTAATCAAAGTAGGTTCGAGGAATTCCGCTTAACTTGTAGGATCTCATCAAGCCCTGCGCTGACTCGTGAACTCGGAGGGTTCTTATTAATTAACAAAGTCCCGTAATTGCCGCCTTCAGGTGCTTTGTCACTCCGCGAATGTTCTTTCCGAAGTTCCCTTAGGCTACTTGAAAAATTACTCTAATTGTTAATTGTAATTTGGTTCTAAAGAATTCTCGGCGTTTCTAAATTATGAAGGACCTCATAAGCGAAATTCTAAGTATCAAGATTATTTATAAATTTAATTAATATCTAAAGATGTGGAAACAAAAGAAATTTGAATGGAATCGTTAATCATAAAAATCTCTTCAGCCTCTCTGCGAAAAATACCATCCAGAAATATTATCCCATTCAGAAGATATGTTTGATTTTTCTAACAAGCATATTTATGATACTCATTCAGTTGCCCCTAAGGGGTAACATGGCGGTATTGGACAGTTTATTAAAGCTTGGTTTGTATAATCAGTACAAATATTGGTAGTTTGCCTAAAAGTGACGAAGCGTTGCACATAGTTGCACAAAATGTTTCGAGTTAACTGTCGATAGCGACTACCGTAGTTATAGTTTTTACTATTCGTACAAAAAACTATCATTCGTAAGCAAAACCACTCGTTTCTTGAATATAGGAACCGGGCATTAGAGGTACATACATACATTTCTTCACGTCAAATCCCTTACGGGGTAGGCAGAAAGTATCGAGTGCCAAACCTTACGGTCCTGGCAGACCAGCCTTGCTTCCTCCACATTCATGACCCTTTTCTTACAAACACGCCGGTTTCGGAGACTCTTGACACCACCTTCGGCTAATACCCGAGCGATTTGACCATGGAATGTCAAACTAGGTCTCCCCGGGTACCTATTAGAGACCTACCTACCTATTAGAGAGCTACCGATATTCAGTTCCGACCTAAGACGTGGCTATTTTTAGCTTAAAAGTTATAGAAGCTATTCCGGATTTTGGTGTTACAAGTCCTTCGTGAAATCGGCTGGGACATAAAATGTCCCTTAATTTCCGACTTCAAGTGTAAAGTCATTTTGATTCTTATTCCAGCCCTTAAATTATAATTTGGTCCTAAAGAGGACTTCGCGTTTCTATATTTGAGTGGAACTTAAAAAGTATCAAGATTTTTTATTTACTTTTTTCAAGATATATATATTTTATTTATTTTTCTTATGATATTTGAAGGCAAACCAAATGACGGATTGCCTGATAGTAAGAAATTTACGCCGCCTAGAGACACCAAAGGTGGTATTGGTGCGTTGCCAATTTAAGGCTAGGATTTTAGGCTTCGAGCAAAAGTAAGTTTATCGGTTAACTTATCCTCCGAACTGGAACACGTCAACGACAATCACTGGCGTTGAGTCTCTGCGAAACTGTGTGTACAAAAATATATAACAAAACTAGCGGCCCGGTATGTGCTTCGCTACGTATATTATGACATTATAATTTGGTCCTAAAGAGGACTTCGCGTTTCTACATTTGAGCGGAACTTAAAAAGTATCGAGATTTTTTTATTTGCTTGCAATTATATTTGCCGAAACTTTACGACAGTCTTGAATAGAAGGAACGTATGAAGTTTTTTCATGAGTTAGCTACTGCAATATACTTGATTGAAGATATCGTGAAAGATTTTTCTGCTGTTGTTTGGGTTAATTTTGTCTGATTTTGTCGTTGAATAATTTTTAAGTCCATTAAAACTGCAAAAAAACCGACTCACATCTAAGTTTTTACATCTTCAAAATACACAAAAAGTATTCATAAATAAAAAACTTAAGGCCGTACTCAGAGACGTCGCTTATCTTTTAATCAGTCATAAAATTGACATTTTCAATACAAAACATGAAATAAAAAAAAACTGCAAAAACCGCCTCCAACAATTTAGTTAACCTATCCTCGCTATTAGAAAATTCTTTTTTCGAAAGATAGCAAATTATTCCGAAATGGTCCCACGTAAAGAACAATGCCCATAATTGACCTGAGAAATAGTTATCGTGAATAATGATGTGAGGTATCTTAAAAAATTGCTGATTTTTTTGTTATTATAAAATCAGTCATGATATTTTTTACTAAGTTTAAAAATGTGTGTATTTAATTTACAAGTTAAAAAAAAATTCATATAGAATAGGCACCATAAACAGCAACTGTGATTATCTATGGTCTGTTTGAAATGTTGTGTGCCACGATTGTTGTTACTTACCCATTTCTGTCACCACGTACTTTTTTTATAAGTGATTAATGAATAGTAACGTATTAAAATAGCTTAAACGTAATTTATAAGTAAAAATACGGATAATTGAACTGCAAATACTTATTTTCACTTTTATAACAAAAGAATTATAATTAAAAAATTATAACACAGAGAAAAATATATTCTGCGTGAAAATGATTAGTTTCACACTTTTGACAGACACAAATGTCACTTTGCACTTTGCAGTTTTTCTTGTGCTTGGCATCTATCGATTTGGCTTCGTCTATACCAAAGAGTAAAGTAACTGTCCATACCGGAGGTCTACACTATGCGATTTCAGATTTTTGATTTTTTTATAAATTTTAATATTTCTTACGGTCTCCGATTCCCTCTTACGATTACTTTAGTCTTGTGTCACACGAATACTGATTATTGCTTTTCGATTGGATTGGAAACGTCATTTTACATAACCCTAAAAAATATAACCTCTATAGATTTTCTTTCCTATTTAAAAAGGAGAAATTGAATTAATATTAATTTAAAGTAAACAATTTTACTCTGAAAACAATAAAAGTGCTTCGTATTCAACACGTAAATAAAAAATCATCTGAAAGTTTTTTCAATGTATGAACGATGGGCGTTGTTCTTTTATCAATTTACAACATACTAGTAGTTTTTGAGATATACCTACTTGGTAATGCATACATTTTCTTTTATGTTGACGATAATCGCTTAACATACATAAAAAACGGGTGGCACTTCGGGAGTGGCGGCAGAAGTGAAAACTTGAATATTAACGTATTTTTATTTTAGCACTTGCCCTGTGCTTGGGATAAATTTTCTATAAATTTTAAAGAAAGAAAAAATTTCGCCCCAGACAGGATTTGAACCTGTAACCTTTCGTCTCAAGCCGACGAATGCTCTAACCAATTGAGCTACCGCGTTAACGGGTTAGAAAGGAATTAAAAATTTCGCCACGGGACTTGAATCCTCAGTAGCTCAATTGGTTAGAGCATTCGTCCGCTTGAGACGAAAGGTTACAGGTTCAAATCCTGTCTGGGGCAAAATTTTTTCTTTCTTTAAAATTTATTGAATATTAACGTTGTGCATTTTTGATATTTTGGAATGTTTAGGGAATAGGTAATTTTGCACGAATTGCTTTAATTATCAGTATGAAAGTACTATCATTCATGTGGTATAATACAATAGTCTTGTGCTTAATCGGACATTTTTGGATTCGCCCTGCAATCGTACAATCCGTAAAAAGTACTAGTACACCTTATTAGTACCTAACTATTAGTATTCTGTGCTAAACCATGAAACTTCAGTACCCACGCTACCTACCTACTAGTACGGCCACTTCATAATTTACCCCGGCCAGATAAAATAGTATTACTTATAAGATAAAATATGATGAAATATTTAATTTTTAACATTTATACTAAATTCAATTCAATATAATATATATGTGTAGATCGATTTTCCTTCTACTATTATTTCCTTTGTTAAACTTACAACTTTTTTGAAAACAGTTAAACTTCTTCACAATGTTGTACTGTAATTGCTATTAACTAAGAATTAACTAAGAAACTATGATATACCTAGAAGTCGCAAGCAAATCAAAAGAAGTTTTACTAAACTAATATCTATTTTATCTACCACAAATTGCAAAGCATTAAAAGCAAGAAACAGTTTACACTTTCTCCTTCTTTCTTTCTTTAGGTTTTGGCAATCTCGTTAGTATTTTGCCATTAATCAAGTAGAAATTTGCATCAAATTTTATATCAATTATAATTAGTCATCGGTTGTAAGTCGTCAGTAAGTCATGTTAGGCTCTTGGGTAAAGCGGTGGCCTTTTTACACAAGATCATGTAACGAGATTTGGCGGCAACGAGGAAATATACGATACGCTAACTTCTTCTTGATTATTTCATTTGTGCACTTTCACTGAACAAAATTGTACAAAATGCCACCAAAATTGACTAATTTCACTCAATATTAACACGAAATTCAATAATTATGAAAAAACTTCGAACATCTTTTCTCTCGATGGCGCCAAAACCCCCAGTTTACACTTTACAGTACATTATTTAATACTGCAGAACAACGCGAGAGGCCGAATCGCAGTAGGTAGTTTTTGCGATGGTTTTACACTCACTAGTACTGGTATTATCCATTGCGAATCTTATACTGTTGTTCGGAAACATGTAAACAGTACAAAAACAGCAATGAATCTACGTTTTATTTTAGATCACGCGCAAGCGACCGGCCGGCGCCGCCGTCTTGTTCGCGCATGCGCAGTGCTCCGTCTTACGTTCTGACGATCTGACGCGAAATTAGAAGTTTTTACCCATTCCAAAAAATAGTGCTCGACGCCGCCGTTAAAGAAGTTTTCACTTCAAAAATAAAAACATTCAGCCAAATTGAAGACCCTCTACTTTTTTGGCGTCGCTTCAAACCTAATAACTGTACTTAGGGGAAGCTAGGCAGTTTTGCAAGGATCGTGACATTGGACACTCGATATTCTATTCCTACCCCGTAAGGATTTAGCCTAAAGATATGAGTGTGAAAATATAACGGAATAACCACATGTCGGATTTTGATCAAATTCATATGTGATTGTAACGTACAGTTTTTATCATCAGCACTGGGAAAATTCCATTTGTAACTAATTATTGAAGTTATACCTCTTTTGGCGCGTTAGGAAAAAATAATGAGGGTAAAGTTTTACGATGCGCGCGCACACCGTCAAGAAAAACCGACATGATGAAGTTAGCTATGAAGTTAGCTATAGATAACATTTTAGTTTTTCAAAAGATTTTTATCTTATTACGCCGAAGAAGTATAACTTCTAACGCGTGTACATAAGTACACACACACTTTTTATTTTATTAAAAAATAAACCTACACTGTTTCACTTCATTTGTACCTAATTATTATTAGAAGAATAAACTTATATTTAGCTTATTTAATTCACCAAAATTAGTAAACAAATTTTAATTTTACAGCATTTTCAGGCCTAAAATAGTTCTGAAGGTGCTGTAAAAGCGAAGGATGTTGTAATTTTTTTTCTGAATCTAAAAAAACTTAGTAAATCTGCCTAAAATCCAACTTCAAATTCCATTATTTTGCAAATACTTATCTCTACTAGACTTATGATAAATCTTTTAAAGAGTGAATTTTATACATTAAAGATATTTAAAAAAAAAACAGATTAAAGTTGAAGTCTAGGTCTGTATCATGATCGCGATTCACGCTGAATCTTCTGAAACGATCGTACGAAATCTAGCATAATGGAATTCACGCCAAGTTCCGCTGCTGAGTAGGCAGAGAGTACAGAATGCCAAGTCAACCAAAATCGCCAGGTCGCCTAATTATTAAACATTACTCCAAATATGTTGAACCAATTGTCGAAAAATGAGATAGACCACTTTTTACCCCAATAAAAAATATCAATTGTACTAATTTTTTGTACTTTTTAGAAATGCGAGGTCAAATACAAATAAAGCCATAAGTAGTAGTAGTAGTAGGAGTATCTTAGTAACGCAGGATATTTTTTTAGTACAGTTTCGATGCGTAATGTTCAATAAAGTTATTTTTCTTTTTTCATTTACGCCGAAAAGAGAACCTTCTCGGATTATCTCGAATTGTTTCCATCCTTGGTATATGGTGAAACTCCTTTATGTATTTTTTATACATATTAAAAAACACACTGTTTCACTTAATATCTTTTTAAAAAAACTATGAAATAATATTAGCCAACCGGTCCTACTTTTACAGCTTCTTTAGGGCTACGTTGACTTATTGTAAGCTAATTAACAGGTAACAAGCAAAAAACGGTTTGTTTAGTTTGTTGGCTAATGTACCACAGTGAATTATGTTCTAAAAGCGAAACCGGTTGGCTAATATTATTTCATAGTTTTGAAAAAATGTATTAAGTGAAACAGTGCACTATGCAAGTGTTTTTTCATGTATATATAAAGTACCTTCTCGGTTTCTTCGTTGAATATAAAACAAGACATCATTCAAAGCAAGGACCTTGTCTAAAAAATGAGATAGACCACTTTTTACCCCAATAAGAATATAAATTGGACAAATTTTTAGTATACCTCCCCAGGCCCAGGTGTTGGACTTGAGTTCATGAGGTTCCGGATTCGATTCCCGGGTCGGCAACAAAAAGAAAATGTGGATTTTCCAATTTTCTAAAAATAAAAAAATAATGCTCTGGTTTGGATATCTGCCCGATAGCCACCTATCACATTGTAGGACTTAGTGTCTTCGGCTAGTCCTGGGTGCCATTGTTGTTCTTCTGCCTACCACTTGCGCGTTATGGGCTTACTTAAATTTTTAGTACTTTTTAGAAATACGAAGTATATATTAAAATCACCCTCTCAGTTTCTTCGGTTTTCGAAACAAGACGTCTATTAGAGAGCTATTCAAAGCAAGGACCTTGTCTGGTGCTATTTCCGTGAAAAATGTTCCCGCATTAACTGCGTAAACGAGAGTTTGAACGAGACAGATGACAAGAGTTTCGTAGGCTGCACGTATATTGGCGCTATTTGTATTTACGAGCATTTCCCATCTTTTCAAGATATTGTGAATGTTTATATTTTATTTATTTGTTTTATGATATCGGAAGGCAAAGAAGCAGAGGGATTTCCTGATGGTACGAGACAACAAAGGCGTTATTGGTGCGATGCCAACCTGAGGCTGAAATGTTGGGCCTCGAGCAGAAGTAAGTTTACCGGCTACCTTTTCTTCCGAACCGAAACATGTCAAGCACTGACGTAATGGCGGCGGAAAAAGATAACGGTTAGGTCACGGGGACCGGCGCGGCGGTGCGAACGACGAAGCGTCTGGCGAGGCGAACATTCACGCGGCACTGTTTGCAGGCCACGAGCAGAGTAGCGTTAGCCGCCGCGACCAATAAGGAAGTCCCAGAGTGAAATGTTTACTAGCAACGCAAGTAAATCTGCGTCGCTCGATGCATTCGCGCGAACGCCAGTCTTGCTAAGAACATTGCTATACATCGTTTCTGTGGTCTAGCGGTTCTGTTGTTAGACTTGACTGCATGAGGTCTCGGGTTCGAATCCCGGGTTTGGGCGATAAAAAGAAATTTGGGTTTTTCCAATTTTCTAATAAAAAAATGTTGCTCGGCATCGGAAATGTGCCCGGTTGCCGACAGGCTTGCCACCTATTACATTGTGGGACTTAGTGTCTTCGGATAGTCGTGGGTGCCCTGGTTGTGCCTCTGCCTACCACTTCGAGGATATGGGCGTGAAGATACATTTTTTTAGTTTTTTTTAGTTTTCCTATTTTCTTATATTTTAAATATTTTCTGAACTTCCATAAATAATTCAAAACCTTAGCCAAATTGGTCAAGCTGTGATATAGATACGAGTATATATAGCCCAGACCTAAAAAAGATATGTGTCATTGTTCAACTCACAAATGTCTGTCCCTATTGGGAATCGAAACTGACCCTCACATGATGTTTACTGGTAAAATAGGAAACAGTAAATCGGAAATTGAAAGACTGTTATTTTTTTATTTCTAACATCATTCTGTTTTGCTGGGTAGGTATGGCTAGGTAGTGTACTCGGCAAACGTACCTAAAAGACTTAAGTAAGTTATCCAACTACATACAGGAAGCATTTTTTAAACAGGCTTCATCCGTTTAAATCCATTAAAATGGATGGAGCCGGTTTAAAAAAGCTCTTTAGTTCTATCGAAATAAATAATTTTAGTTTTCAGCCCACCATTAACATCTGAGTAACATTTATTTATTTCTAACAAGAAATCCATTTATTGCCTTCTCTAAAAATGCCGCTAGCATTGCCCTCGTACCAAGTTATATGTTTATAAATCGTAGGCTATATATTATTCAAATGTATAACTACGTCACTGAAAAGTTTTATCTAAATCCGTTCAGTAGTTTATGTGTGAAAGAGTAACAAACATCCATCGATTTTTACAAACGTTCGCACGTATAATATTAGTAGGATGACGAAAATGGAAGTTTATTTCAGGGCAGATGAAACCAGTGTAAACAGCTTCGTATATGCATTGTTTCAATTAATCAAAATATATTGCACACTGGGTTAAAAGTTTACGCGTCCAGACAAAACAAAGTTTAAACTAAACAGTACAAACCACTTAGACGGTCTCTCTCTACGCCACTGTTTATTGTTTGAGGCGAGCAACTGAGTGATAAGCATAACATTGAGAAACTGAAGGTGTCAACAAACTGGCCGACTCAATTTGTTTACACTATTAAGACGGGCTTACACTGTGTGCTTGGGAAAAATGTTCATACTACGTTATCGTGAATATTATAAAGATCACGTATTTATAAAGATCTGAGCTTACGTTAGTGATACACTTTTTTTTTGGAACAAAATGCACAGATTCTGTTCTTAAACGATTTAGTAAGTTATAGAGAAATGGTTTTGTTGCTTTAAGTTATTAACATTTTACTTACACCAATTGTGTACTAGCTACGTGTGTCCTTATGGAAAATAATTAGAAGTGGTTACTAAAATTATGAATGCTAAAATTTGAGATAATTTATTTAGTATTGATGCATAGACATTTGTCAATTGCTCACGTTTATTCTTGACATTGATTAGTAATGACAAAGATTAGTACATAGGTTGATTTGATTTACTCTCCGCATATTGTTTTCAAAGAGCAATGAAACTTTCAAAATACGAGCGTAGCCGCGGATAAGAACGAAGAATAAATACAAAATTATCAGCTACTATTGTTAGTAGCTGATAAATTTGATAGTAGCACATAAAGAATCTGTACATCAGTGTTATCAATAATCAGTGTAATTAGTAGCTTAGGTAGGATTAAGTAATCATCATTTGGACATCTTAAGGTTAACATTATCGATATTTTCAAGTATGTACATTTGGGTAATATAAAAAAACTTAGGTAAGAAGTAATCGCCCATAATTACAATGACTTCGATCTTAATATAAAAATTAACTTTTATTTATATTTTTGTTTGGTTTATTTATGTCCAACAGATATATGTAAACTCCCCACTGTGTTTTGTTTTATGCTAATCTTTTTGTAATTTTTACACATCATGAAATGAAACCGGAAGCAACCAAATCATCCGTAACGCCGTTTCAAATTACATAATACAGATGATCCGCCAAAGCCATACTTCCTACTGGTATTTATAAGCTCAAATTACTATAATTTGTGGGTTTTGTTTGGTTCAGTGTACCTAAACTATGACAATCCAATACTGTTTTAAAAAACTTTCCCTTTTCACGAAGGATAAATAAATAATTGATTGTTGGATTCATTTTATAATACATAAAAATCTAATAAATATGAATGTGAAGGAAGCAAGACAGGTTTGTCAGGATCGTGAGGTCTGGCACTCAATACTCTCTGCCTACCCCGTAAGAGGCTTGGCGTGAAGATATGTATGTATGTATAAAAATCTAAATAAAGAAAATGAGTATTATAAATTTTCTAATAAAAACAACGTTGTTTGGGAATGGATATGTGCCCGATTGACGATAGGTTTGCCACCTATCACATTGTGGGCCTTAGTGTCTTCGACCAGTCGATGGTGCCTTGGTTATGCCTCAACCTACTTCTTTGTAATTTACCTATGCATAATACGTGCCAATATACCTATTTTATTGAATCAGGCGTTACTTTTTTTAATAATATTGGAAGGCAAACAAGCAGACGGATTTCCTTATGGAAAGAAAGAAATTCACGCTGCCTAGAGACACCACAGGTGGTAATGGTGCGTTGCCAACCTGAGGCCAGGATGTTAGGCCTCGAGAAAAAGTAAGTTTACCGGTTACCTTACCCCCCGAACCGGAACACGTCAACAGGTTATGGCGGCTGGAATAGGTAAAGCGGTGGTACCAATCCGGGCGAGTCGCTGCGAAACTGTACCACTTAGTCAGATGTCACGGTATTAGTGATGATAAGCCCATGCTCGCCTTTTACGAGCTGCCTGGCAAGAAAGACAGATGGTCTATTCTGCAAAGGAGCCCGGACCAATACGGGGGAAAACTTTGCGGAAATCCATCATAATAGATGCAAGGTAAAGGCTTATTTTACATCCAATATACCTACTTACATATTATAAGTGTTATTTATTAAGGCCCCATACTTAGTCAGCCAGAAGAGCCAATCAGCGCACTCCCCCGTTTCATGATTACTATGAAATATTGCGCTCTAACGTAAATGTCTTAAGCGCCAAATCACTATTTTTGACACTATAAAAGTAATTTTAAAAAAAATATAAAAACTGAAACACTTATCTTTTAGGTATAATACTTACCTATGTTTATGTTAAATCTGGTGTCGATATTTTCATAATTAAAGTAGACAGATGGGTTTTGCTTTCAAAAAAGGGTTAACTTTTTGATTTTTTTCTATCGATCAAAGTGAAATGAATCGTGTTTTGGAAACACTAGTCTTAGAAAGCATATTAATGTTAATCTTCTGTATTTTTGTCGCCAAGATCTATAATTGTTTTGTATGAAAAAAAAACAGTATATTGCTGACGTATTTTAGCATACATGGCCCCTTAATGTCGCATACTCCAAATCTTGGTGTTTGGTTGGTCATTCAATACTAAACATGTCAAGATAAACCCCTTTTCTCATGTATGATTTCTTCCACGAAAACTGAATAACCATAAATGGCAAGTTCGTTTGATCATCCAGTAACAAAATGTATTGTTACAATGTGAAAAAAAACGTACAGAATGAACGAGCTGTGCCTTTTTTTAAACCAAAGATGTTTTGGTAGATTACAAAAAAGATTATAATATAAATTCCTTTTTCTGCCCTGAAGTTTGTATACGTAAAAACGCCCAAAAGCTTCATAAATTGAGATTATATTTTATTGTCAAGTTTAAATTTCTAAACTTGTTTTCTAACTTCACGTCTGTCCGACTTTAAATGATTTTCAGTATGTTTCCAACCCACGCCATGTAAACTCCACGTTATTATCTGTTTAGTGTCAATAGTTCTCCCACTCTCACACATCACAAAACCAAACCGGAAGTAATCAAATCAACCATCCGTAACACTATTAACGCGGCGTCTAATTACAAACTCATGATCCAACACTGCCATACTTCATCCTGATATTTATGGGCTGATATTAACTATACTTTGGGGTTGGATAATGAACAACGAAAACTAAATATTTTTAGGCTAAAATAAGATTTTTTAAGAAGTGTATTTGTAATAGTGGAATAATCGAACAATTTGAATTTATTTCGTCGTCTCTGTGGTCTAGCTGTCTGGCGTCGGACTTGATTTCTTGAGTTTCGGGTTCGGTCCGGTAACAAAATAAAGAAATTGCGTATTCCCAATTACCTGTCATGTCGATGTAATTATGGCCTTGTAGTCCACACGCTTAAAATCACCGTCTTTCATCGAGGTTCGGGTTCGATTTCCACCGGGGGCACCCATTTTTATTATGAACATAAGGGATATTTCTATGTCCGGGTGTCTATTATTTCTATTCCTGTACCTATTTTAGTATTTCAGTATATTAGAATCGCTGACTAACATCAATAACGCACGAATATTATTTGATTACTTTTGTCCTTTAGGATTGATCTAAATTCCTAATTATAATGAAGTTGAAGAGATTTTACGTTTCTCGTTTAGAGGAGTCATCATAGCAAAAGAGTTAAATTTTTGAGTAAGGTTACCTTAAACATTATTGAAGGTTAGAAGGTTAGAGTCTTAAATATGTAATATAGTCTTACGGCCAATTTTAATAATCAATCCTAATCCAAAACTTGCAGTTCAAGATTGATATTTTGATCCATTTTTATGTTATCGCTTGCCAATACCATATCAGTGGACAGAATAAATATGGCAATTAGGTATACCTAATTATAAATACCTATAGGATAGGCCGGCAGATATGCAGTTATCTTGATTGCTTGAAATCTATCTTTAGAGATACATTATTAACATTGGCCGTTAAATGCTAATACATTTTAAGATATATTGAATTACATCACGCTACGACCTCTAGATACACATTAAGAGCGGGTGAAACCACTGCAAACAGCTTGGAGCATACAATCTGAGCTGTAGTCAATGGGTGGTCTAAATAAAAAATACAATACTGCCTCACAAATTCATCAAACAGTACAATTATCAGACGCGTATATACAAAACGTAATAAAAACCGAGCTTTGTAGACAACTTCAATGGCAAATAAGACTTTGTTCCAATGGGATAGGGATAAAAGTCTATTGCTCGGTGCATGGATGACCCAATAGACAGAAAATCAAAAGAAAACATCGACTTGGCTATTGGGAATTAGGTCTAAAGCAGCTTCAGCGTAATACGAAATTTCATGCCAAGAAAAATATCTATCTTTAAACTAGTCTAGACTGCAGCTTTGCGCGCTTATTAAACCTGTAGGGTTACTTTTGAACCTCGATTTGTGAAATATTGGAAATTGGAATCGAGCATGTCATTGTAGGCACTCTCGGACACAATACTGGTTAATTATTAACATTTAGTTAATAATGAACAATAAATTGTGTTATCGGATTCGTTGAATTTATTTATTATTTACATATGTTAATAATCCGCTAGTACTGTTTTCAAAAGTACTTAAAATGACAAACACTATTCCATTTCTAATTCGCGGTATATCGAGATTCAAGGGTAACCGTACTGTACCTGTTTACTTCGAAGATGTTTGTCCCGCCTTTGTCAATTAGCTTTTTTTAATTTAAATCTAATTGTTAACACTTGACTTTGTTTAAAAATCATTTTTCATCTTTCAGTTTTCATCCCCATTACAGTCCTTTTTGGGTCAATATTTGGAAAAAAAATAGTCTGTGTTTTGAATTTGGATCTTTAACTGTATGCTTTTCAAATATACTTAGCCGTTCAAGCGTAACAGATAGACAGAATTTCGCATTATAATATTAATATGGATTTGTGTTATAAGGTCTTAAGTAATAATATACAAACAATACAATATATTGGAAGGCAAACAAGCAGACGTATTTCCTGATGGTTAGAAATTCATGCCGCCTAGAGACACCAAAGATGGTAATGGTGCGTTGCCAACCTGAGGTCAGTATGTTAGGCCTCGAGCAAAAGTAAGTTTACCGGCTACCTTATCGTTATGACGTTATGGCGGGTGAGTCGCTGCGAAACTCTACCACCTAGCCGTCTACCTACTAAGCCGATATAACCATCGATATATCGATTGGGTGGTATAAAACGATATCAATTTCATTACCTGCACGTCCTGATTTGATCATTATTTTTTGAAAGGTAGGGTCATGATTTCGAGGTGGCCCCTAATTCATTTTATCAGATTACGACCTGTTGCCATGTACCGCGACGACAGTCTATATAATATTATTATGTATAACTCACAAAGTGCTATTCGGATAGTGATCAAATGTTGCTTGAACAAGTAAAAATCATAACCTACTTTTCCAAAATATAGCCATCAAAGTCTGTTAAACACACAAAACAAACATATAGTTGAAATCGTTTTTGGAGTCCATTAAAAAGTACAAACGAACACAGATTTTTATCATCGGCGCATTTTGGAATTCCATTTTTAGCACAATTTATCAATATCAGATTGATAAATTATTGTGTCATAAACACACTTTCGCATTTGTAAATTAAAAGAAAAAATACTACTTAATTTAAAGATATTTGGCAGCTCGTAAAAGGCGAGCACAGTCTTACCGTCACTAACACCGTGACATCTGACTAGGTGGTAGAGTTTCGCAGCGACTCACCTGGATTGGTACCACCGCCTTACCTATTCCTGCCGTCATTACGTCATGACGT
>NJDC01005485.1:200274-222238 GCA_002245475.1 Calephelis virginiensis
CAGAAAGGACCCAACCCACATGAACACCAAAATTGAGTGAAACATACTAAAGAGGTCGTAAAGCTTATAATACTTTCGTTCAGTAAAATTTCCTACAGACAAACAAAGCTATGACATTTGTATGATCATTACATACCAACCTGCATATATGGCCAGTAAATATTATTATAAATATTTAAACTTCAAAGTCAGTTATTTCAAAACTAGTTAGATATGGAATGGGTCCTTTCTGCTTAACTACGTCCAAATAAGACTCCAAAAACTTGAGAACCTTTTTTCTAAAGTCACTTGATAGTAACTTTTTTGCATGTTTCAAACTTACCTCCAAATTGAAAGCTAAGTCTATCTTCAATTATTGTACTCTGTCATATTATTATCTCTAGGAAAAATTCTCCACGGTTGATGGAGTCACATAAGCATTGTGATCTGAAGTTTGAACGAAACATATGATACAAGATGTTTGACGTACTTCATACATTGGTATTCATAGATATTATTCGGAATATGAATGGATTTGGTGGTAAGAAATTCACGCCTCATTTAGACATCAAAGGTGGGAATGGGTCGTTAGACCTGGAGCACAAGGTACCGGCTACCATATTTTCCGAATTGGAACATACCAACAGCAATCACTGACGTGAGAGCGGTAATAGGTAAGGCAATTATACGGGGCGAGTCTGCGAGCTGCGGAACTCCACTTAGTCAAAGTCACGGTGTTAGTGCAAAGCCTACGCTCGCCTTTAACGAGCTGCCTGGCAGGAAGGCAGATGGTATATTCTGCAAAGGCGCCTGGACCAAAACGGGCACCTTACTTATTGTACATGTATACAATTACCAATTGACACTTCTGCTTTTCTTCAATAACATTTTGTTCACTAGAGCTTGGTCCCTATAATCAGTTAACCGTTATTCGTTAGTATAACTATTGATTATTTGCCTAAAAGTGACGAGGCTTTCCTCATAGTTACACAAACTATTGTTTCGATTTAATATTATATGACGAACGATCGTAGTTAGATTTTAACTATTTGTACAAAGAACTACAATTTGTAAGCAAAACGACTCGTTTCTTGAATATAGGAACCGGGCAAGTCTGTCAGTTAGTAGCAACCAAACATTGAACGTTAAAATAAAGTTGATTATTTGTTTTTGAAAAGGAAAGTAAAATAGGCTGGCTGAAGTGTAACGTGAAGTGTTAAATAAAGTGTTGAAATGTTCAAGTTTTTGTGGAAAAGTACAAGTGTTACTTAAAAATTGTATGCAGTGAAATTCACAAAATTCCAATAATGAAGTGCCGATTCTATAACTTATTGATTTACATCTGTGACTTTATGGGGTTCTAGACGGATGTAAACTCAGGAGGGAACGTTGCAGGGAGGAAAAGTTTTAATTTTATAACTCAAGAACGGGCTCACCTATCCAAACCAAATATTTAGGCTTTCTTTAGTAGATGGTTTATGTGAAGTTTGCATAAAATCGCTCACGCGGTTCTTCATTTATTACATTTTTTGAAACAAATAAATTAAAAAAATGGCGGATCATTTTGTTGATACGTGTTTTTTAGACAAATTCTAACTTTTTACAGATGACAGTGCAATCCTCGCTGTCATATTGAAACTTTTTTTAGTTGTTTTTTCTTTTTTCTTTTGTTGTTTTGAGTCATATAGGTAGCGAAGCACGTACCGGGCCGCTAGTCCTTAATAAAAATCAGAAGATGATAAAGTTTCCTGCAATTCTATCTTTGTGGGAAGGTGTGTTTGCAGCCGTCTATAATGCCTTTTACAGACGTTCGTACATAAGCCACTATCAGTCCGTTTCAGCTTCGCACTGGTGGACAAACTTCGATACATATAATCCTTTCTCTTGAATCACTCTATTAATAAACCTCATCAAAATCCGTTGCGTGGTTTTAAAGATCCAAGCATACATAGGGACAGACTACGCAAAGAGACTTTGTTTTATACGTTGTTAATTTTGCCGTTCTCGTCCTAGCGTGGGACTGCGACGACTTCATCGCCCGTTTGTGGAATAATCTTGTGATTTAGTTTGCAGGATTGTTCGACTAATCCAGGCGGTCAGACAATTCAAAATCTAATTAATGTTTCGTACGTTTACTTAAAGTATAATTAGAATTTAACTGCAAGTGTATATTACAGTGATGTAGTAGCCATAAATCCTACTGGCTTGACGTACATTGCTAACATGCAGACGTAGGTAATTACCAGGAGGTATTAAAATGGAAACAGTATTTAATAATGGATACTATTATTAAACATTATAATACACAGTTGATTACACAAGTTGTCAAGTTCGAGTTTCGAGTCGGGCAATTTAAAATTATTTTTTTTTGCAATTTTGTAATAAAAATTATACAATTCAATGCAAATGTAATTACAAACCGACTCCAATTATTACATTACCTCGTCGTTATTTGATCATGTTTTTTTGTATGTTGGTTACGCGATTATTCGGCCAATAGCCAATCGATTTTGTGGTTCTTTTTTGGAAAAATAGGTCGTGATCCCGAGGAGGTTTCATATTAATTTTATCATAATACCGTACTCATAAACCATTAGTCGGATCATGATTAAATTGATTATTAGTACCTATGAATAATGAACTATCTTTTCAAAAAATAAGTACAAAATTATCTTCACGCTCATATCCAGTAAGAGCCAGGCAGAGGCACATCCAGGGTGCCCACCACTAGCCGGATATACTAAGTCTTTTCAAAACATAATCATCAAAATCTGTTCGTTTTCGGCCAAGTAATCGCGCAAACAACATATAAAAAACATACAGCCGCATTGAGAATCTCCTCTCTTCCTCCTCTTTTTTGAGTCAGTTACTTAATAACGTTGCCCTAAATAGGATAAGATCCCGACTAGCGAAACATTTGCTGCCTATCAAGTGTTGGTATTAAGTTCGTGGAACTAATCTTGCATTCCCTGGTTACACCTCTGCCTATATATTATAATCTTTGGAGAAATGGGCGTGGACATTCCTCCTTTTACTTACTTATAAAGAGAAAAATGTTGGTCATTTTTTTGTATTGAATGGGCTCCGAAAGTACTGGAATAATTTGAAAAAATCTTTCACCATTAGAATTATGCATTATTTCTGGTGGAAACAGGTCTATGTTTTCCAAAACCCATGCAAAGCCGGCGATGACCATGAATTGTTTATACAACCCAACTTAACGAAGTGTTTCTTTGTTTTTTCGTTCCCCTGCCTCCTTATCGTTGCTCTCCGTTGTGATATTTTGCTTTTAACACAAAAGTCAAAACGAAAAATTATTCATTACCTAAAATTTACCTTTCTTAGTACCTACGAAGTTACGAAATGACAAAGCGAAGTCCAGGGACGTTTAATAATTTGAGAATTTCCATTAAATCAAACTCAACAATCTTACGAATATCAGAAACTAATAAATTTCAAACTAATACCGACATCAATTATGAAAGTTGTGACTCGGCACAAAGCTTTGGGTTGGCTATTTGTATTAACATTAAGGACATTATAAATTTGTTATCTGCTTTTAGTGAGCCATACCCTTTTTTCAATAACACGTTTTTGATTTGGTTATGGGGTTGTCAGGGTTGCGTATTCGAATAGCGGAACCCTTGAAGATCATATCCGCCTGTCCATTCGTATGTCATAGCCACATTATTCCAAAACTATTAAGAATAAAAAAGTTGTGAAGGCGCGATTTTCAAAGGTTCCATGATTCCACCCAATCTCTAAATGAAACTAAAATATAATAGATAAAATTTAAGAAGTGAATTGAAAATAAAGGAAAATAATATATTGAAGAAGACGTGGCAGCATGGCTTAAAAATATTTAATTTAATTAAAAGGACACTTCCTATATATGGGGATATAATTTATAGGTTAAGCCTTAAGGTATAATAAAACTCAGAACTAATATTTATCCTTCACTAACAAGAAAACAGGTCAAATTGCAAATATGGTTACGGCTGCACTCCGAGATGTCAAATAACTTTTAATTACTTCATTAGTTTAAAGTTCAATTAGTCATTATCACATTTCCCATTGAAAATTGTGACTTAATGGTAAATTAAAAGACGATTGATGTCTCTGAGTGCAGCCTACAGTTCCATAACGTTCATCCACACGCTTTTCTAACGTATTTCATAATTATTCATGAAATGTTAAATAAATATCTCTTTAGACAAATTGTCAGAATTAATTTTGTTTGAATTGTTGCGGAAAGGTTTTGACGCCTTATTTTGTGTCATTTCGTTAGTTTCCCGAAAATCTTAATGGAAAGAAATAAATCTAATTAAAAATAAAATGTTTCTTTATTAAAAATTAAGGAGATTATGTGGTCGACTTTAACATTTAAAAACTATTTTATTTGAAATAGCGAACATCTTAGGTCCGTCTACCAATCCCAGGAACATCGAAGACAATATATCATGTTTGTAATTCTAAATCGTTTTCTTTTTGCAATGTGCTTATTAGTTTATTTTTAAAAAGTATCTTCACGCCTCGTGTTGGTCCGGGCTCTTTCACGGAATAGAACATCTGCCTTCCTGCCAGGCAGCTCGTAAAGGCGAGCGTAGGCTTACCGATACTAGTATCGTGACACCCTACTAGGTTTTATGTTTCGCAGTGATTCGTCCGAATTGGTACCACAGCCTTACCTATTCCTGCCGCCATAACGTCAATGCCTGGCGTTGGCGTGTTCCGGTACGGGAAGTAAGGTAATTTAGTTTTGCTCTAGGCCTAACATCTCTACCTTAGTTTGGCAACGCACCATTAGCACCTTTCTATCTCTAGGCGGCGTGAATTTCTTATTATTAGAAAATCCGTCTGCTTGTTTGCCTTCCAATAACAAAATAAAAGACGCGTTGCACTCCGGGAGTGCCGGCTAAAGTCAAAACTTGAATATTAACGTTGTGCATTTTTGATATTTTGGAATGGTTATGGAATAATTTTGCACGAATAGCTTTAATTATCAATTATCAGTGTGAAAGTGCTATCATTTATGCACAAATACTATTTTCATATCAATAACCTGCGTTTGGCTTGACAAAAACTCGCTAAAGTAAGACTACGTGACGGCTAGGAGCGTCGTCATATTATCTGTATAACGAACATTGGTCGTCTACACATAAAGCTTATTTTCAAAATGGAATAAATAGAGTCTGTTGATATTATACGTATCTGCTATCATGTTGTCTTGTGAGAATGTACTTAATGGTAGGTATATTGCGACGTATTATTCATTGCGAATCCTTTACTCTTCGGAAATATGTAAGCAAAACAAAAACAGTAATGAATCTATGTTTTATTTTAGTCCTCGCGCCGTCTTATTCGCGCATGCGCCCCGCGCCGTTTAATGAACTGACGATCTGACGCGAGTTTGGAAGTTTTTACCCATTCCAAAAAAGTGCGCAACGCCGCTAAAGAAGTTTTAACTTAAAAAATTGAAAAGCCCGTATGTCCGCAAATGTAGGCAGGCAGGCAACCAAAGCACCCATGGCTAGCCGAAGACTTTAAGAACCACAATGCCAAGCGTATCGCCAACAGGACACGTATCTAATCCCGGGCAACGTTGTATTTACTCTAAAAAAAAACATTTTATTTTTGTTGCCTGACCTGGCGATCAAACCCGTGACCTTACGAAGTCATGTCCAACACCTAACAAAGAATGTCACAATAGCAATTTTCATTTCGTAAAAGCACTACGAATTACTGAAAAAAGTTACATATTTTGAGATGTAAAACACTGACCCCTTTACTAATAAAACTTACGCGCCCGTTGATCTAGTGTGTAACTTTACTTTTGCTAACATAAAGTGAAGTTACGCGCCAAATCAACGGGTCTGTAAGTTTTATTAGTACGGGGGTGAGAAAGAAGATTCTGTGAAACGCGAACATCTAAAACTAATATCATTACAATAATATGCTTCTACTCGTTTCTAGAAAATAATCCCGGGCTACTTTAAACTGCAATAATAAACGATGAAGTCGAAATAGAATCCACGACTCGAATCCTCCATTTTAAATGAGCGAATATAATAAACTCCGTCTCATAACGCTTTTGTATTTCAACGAACCGTTTCCAGCAATGTTTATGTTAAACATTGCTAAAATGATCACAGTGTTACTGTTCTTTAATAACGTACACATTATTTGGGAATTTTAACCCCCGATTGAAAAAGAAGGGTTTTATAGGATAACGTGTGTGTGTGGTGTGTGTGTGTGTGTGTGTGTGTGTGTGTGTGTGTGTCTGTGTGTGTGTGTGTGTCCTCTATGTTTTGTCTGTTTTTTGCTGATGTATTCAAAATAGATGTTATAGTGGCTGAAGACGGTTGAAAATAATGCTTTGCAACCAGTTTGGATTGGTTTTGTTCGTAGATTTAATTCATATTTAAAAGTACGTACCTAATCGAAAGATGGAAAGGATGTTTCGTCCAAGATCTGTTGGAATGCAACCGTACAGTATGGATATGTTTTGTGGGGGGAAATAAAAAAAGGTTTTGTGGTTGTATTGTGAGGGGATTTATTGAAGTTATAAGTTAGCGAACAAGGCAGAGGATGTCTTAATAGTAAGAAATACTGCCATCTATGGAAACCATCTGTCTTATTAATAAATATGGACTAACGTAGGAGTAAAATTGTGTTGATATTATAGTCTGTATCCCATTGTAGTAAAGACTATAACACCAGGTTGAACCTTGGAATACTTTTCTCCATATTAACAAGACGGCAACACCAGACCACTAAACCAGAGGCGATATTTTTAATAATATATTTTTAAGCCGAAACAAGTCCATTACTAGGATTAAGGCACTGTAATGGTTTAAAAAATTGTTTTAAAGGATTAAAATTGTAAAAGCTCTTTGTTCTTTTTTGCGTTGTGGCTATTTGTTTTTTTTATCAATTTGTTGAATATCGCCTCTGTGGTCTCTTGGACGTTGGACTTACCTTCTTTATTATAAAATAATTTGTAGTCATGGGATACGTGCCCTGTTGGCGACAGGCTTGCCACTGGTGATATGGGCGTGAAAATACTTTCCTAAAGTGAAAAAATCTTCACGCCCATATCCCCGAAGAGGTAGGTAGAGGTACAACCAAGGCATCCACGACTAACCGAAGACACTGAGTCCCACAATGTGATAGGTGGCAAGCCTATCGCCAACCGGGCACATTTCCAATCCCGATCAACATTTTTTTTATTATAAAATTGGAAAAATTCAATTTTCTTTGTGTTGGCCGACCTGGGATTCGAACCCGGGACCTCATGCAGTCAAGTCCAACACCCGGACCGCTAGACCACAGAGGCGATTGAATAAAAAGTGTATACGTTTGTAAAGTTAAGTTTCATGTCAAAGCAGCTAGACACATTTGTAATGAATTTAAGCATAAACAGATTAGATCTTTAAGAATGATATGAACTGCTTCAATACAAATATAACCTAGATCCTGCAAACTTACACCAGAAAACCCAGACGATTCCGCAGTCAGAAGTAGAAGGCTAGGTTATGTAATTAAAAAATGATCTTCACACCCGAAAAGGTAGGGAACGGCATGACCAGGGCACCCGCGACTAGCCGAAGTAATCAAGTTTCACAACGTCATAAATGACAAGCCCATCGGCAACAGGGCACATATCCAATCCCAGGCGTTGTCTCTATTAGAAATGAAAAAACGCATTTTGCTTGTTGTTACCCGACCCGGATATTGAACGCGTTACCTCATATGCAGTCTAATTCATTACCAGATCCCTAGACAACTGAGCCGATAATGATAAACATATAAGAAGCAAACATATAACCTCAGTTTTTTAAAGTCGGTTAAAAAGTAATGTTTAATCCCTAGTAACACTATCTTTCATAATTCCATAAAAGCATCCCTAAATATGTTTAATCTTTGGCCTTGATGTGTAATTAATAAGGCTTTAATATTTGGAAAGGAAGCCGCAGGTCTTATGGAGTCAAGCGGCTTAACCTCTTAGCGGTGTAAACTTATATCAGCACTTTGGGCTTAATATTGGCTTTTTGTTCCTGGTATATTGTTAACTTGCTTTATTGACGGGATAATACGCTTGATCTGCTGGTATTTATTTTACCAGTTTCATATAAGTAAATAATGAAATTTGGTAACTTAAGGGGAAATGTCGGTGCATTACTTATTAACCATTGCATCCAATGTTGGCGTTAACTACAAGGTCTCGGATTCGATTACCATATCAGGCGACCCAAATGTGTTTTTTCAATTTTCTAATTAACCATCTCTCCTGGGATATGGACGTTAAAATAGCTATCAGTGTTACTACAAAGGTAGCGGTCACTGCTGTTATATTCCAATTAATAGAATAATACGCTTACGGTCTTATAAATGAAAATAAACTAATCTTTCTCAATATCACGATTATACTAGGAATAGTTATACTGAGAATAAATTTGGATAGCTAAAAGGTATATTTTCTAACAAATAAACTCTTCGTTGCTTCGTTACTACTAGGCATAGCATATTTATCTGTGATATTTATGCATACCTATCACAATATTTGAACAGAAATTTGTCAATTTGTATCAATTTGACATAACATTTCGTTCAAGACATTGCAAAAACATTTCGTTCGCTTCTGTGGACTAGCGGTCCGGCGTTGGACTTAACTTCTAGAAGTCCCTGGTTCGATATATCTATGTTTTGAATTATTTGTTTTAATGTTATGATAAATCTTATAAAACAATTAATTTCCATAAATAAATATGATCAGGTAAATTACACAAATTTAATCCAATACATAGAAATACTTAAATAGATACCAGAAAATTTTTTAATTAATACCCAGACCCGAAAATACATACATTTAAATGTTTATGACACAAATTCCTGCTCACGTTAGGAATTGAACCCGAGCCTCGCGGTTGGTCGTTGAGGTTAGGTAGATATATACGCTTACCCCGCGACCAACGAGGCGGTCAATATGTTAAATTATTTGCAAACTTCAATCTGGTAGAACATGTTGGTATTCTTAAACATTTTGTCATCTTTTTAACTCACATACCTATTCCGCAAATAAATTGCTTTAATTTCGCTTTACCGAGAATAAAAAATCCGTCTGATTGTTAATCTTCTAATATCTACTGTAAAAGGAAAAACATTTACATGTTTAGACTTTAGACGAATATTAATTACTTCCCCGAGTTCGCTACCACAAAAGCTGACGAAGAAACTTATGTGCGAATGAGCAGCCTTTAAAAACTAGTCAAATAGAAATGTTTAAAGTTTAAATCCGTATGAAAAATCTACGAAACTTAAAAAGAACTTTTCCAAATTAACCAACATCCCGCATTCCGGACAATAAAGTAATGGAAGTTTTATTAAAAACAAGAACTTGGAAACGCTGCTAGGGTTGTCACATTCTTAAGCATGCTGTATAAAAAAAAATGTCGTTAGATATTACGTAGTTGTACGAGTATATTAAGTTCCTCTTAAGTTGGAGCCAAACACTAAAACCCTAAGTTTTTATTAGTCAGTAGCAGGTATCCTATGTCATTTTTTATTAAAGTAAGTGAGATTTCCTGTGAATACGCGTCACCTGGCTCAAGTTTCGATTGAACCAGTGTTTAAAGTACGTTACGCGTTAGGTTAAAATAATGACGTTAAAAATTATATATGTATACATATTATTTACTTAATTTGATTTACAAGAGCTATCTTATAATGAATTTAAAAAAAATGATATTTGACCGCCTCGTTGGTCGAGGAGGTAGTGTACACGCCTAATTCCTCCGACCTACCGCAAGACTTGGGTTGGATCTTGAATGGGGCAGACATTTGTGTGACCAACATTTATATGTCTGCATTTCTGTGTCTGGTAGTTTATTAATTTTATTCTGGTATCTATACATATAAGTATTTATATGTATGTTTAACACCCATAACACAATAATTATATAATATGCTTACTTTGGGATTATATTTAATTTATGTAATTTGTACATAATTATGTATCTATTTATATTTATAATGTACTGTCGATCAAAAAATAAATAAAAAATGTTTTCATAATAACTGTATGTAAATTTGTATTTTATTTTTTATTTGTATGTAAATACAATATTTTTAGAACACAATTCTTTAAGATACAAGCAACCGGCTCTCCTTATTTTTTATGGACAACTGTTATTTAAAATCGCCAGTGGTGTTACTGATGCTTCGCCATCTAACTAACGACCAGGCAATAGCGAACACTGAAGCTATAATGACAGGAATAGTTATTTTGGTGGCAACAATCTGCACAGCATTATACCACCCAGATATAATAGTCGGCATTGGTGTGATAGCCCAGTAACCAGAGTTATTAAATTACCTCAAGCTGGCTTTGGGATCGTCACATCCAGACGCCACCAATAATATGATTTTGCTTATTTTTAATCTTCGACCAAAAAAAGGGATGTGTCATAAGTTTGACAAGTCTCTCTCTGTGTGTTTGTCTGAGCCATCATAGCTCTTAAACAGATGGACCGATTGCGCTTCTGCTTTCTCTGTTTGAAAGCTGACGTGATCGTGATGGTTTTAGCTACATTACATAAGTAACGCTTTTGTTTTTGGTTAATTAAAAAAATGTTTTTGCGATTTAAAATATACAGGGTCTTTTTAACATAGTGCCAACCCTAGAGACTCGTAGCCAATACAAAGTTTCCGACTTACAAGTTGCAAGTATCCTGTATCACTTTCGGGCAGCAGATGTGTTGGTACAAGTTCCGGCGACTTCGCGACACGACAAGTGAAAAACCAGCCCAAGTTTTGGACGGACTTTATCGTTGTTTCGATGTTATT
Source organism: Calephelis virginiensis (assembly GCA_002245475.1). Classification (NCBI taxonomy): domain Eukaryota; kingdom Metazoa; phylum Arthropoda; class Insecta; order Lepidoptera; family Riodinidae; genus Calephelis; species Calephelis virginiensis. The sequence goes on from NJDC01005485.1 coordinate 211,099, forward strand.
TCATTTGGTAATGGCGGAGTTTGTAAGATACATTGACAACTGTTAACAGATCGGTACAAGTTTCTGTAATAATGGTGCCGATTCTGCTACAGACTTCATTTGAATACCCAATGTAATGTTTGTATCAAACTAAAAAGCAAAGATATTCATCTGCAGACATTTCTATAAACGTTTCATCTATACATACCTACAAATATGACGATTGAAATGAAATTAAATATATTTGTTTGCGGAATATGACCGTTAAAAAGATGTTGCGAAATTGTTTAGGCATTCCAACATGTTCTACCAACTGGTGTGCAAATATTTTTAGAAGTATTTTTAGAATTATTTTAATTATTTATTTACTATTTATAACCTAGGTTTTGTAGGTATTCATTATATGATTAATCCTATCCTATTAATATTGGAAATGCTAAAGTTTGTATGTTTGTTTGTTACTCCTTCACGCAATAACCCCTGAACTGATTTTAATGAACTTTGGCACACACGTAGAGGTAACTTGGATTACCATGTATAATAGCTTTTATCCCGAATTCATGTAGGACCGTTGACCTCGCTGGCAACAGCTAGTTATTAATACAAGCAATTTTTAATATGTAAACAAATTTAAACCTATCCTCCGTAAACTAAAAACGTTAAAGTTTATTTTTAATGGAATTAACCAGCGAACAAACACTTGGCTCTCCTGATGGTAAGAGACAATCGTGGCCTATAGACACCATAGATGCTTCATGTATATGCATAATCCCAAGCTGATAGCCGCTTATACCACCCTGCAACAGGCACATATATATGGCGGAGGTATAGCACTGGTACTAATCCGAACGAACTTTTGCACAACACTCTGCCATCTTATGACTGCAGTAGTCAGTAGCAGACAATCGTAGTATCCCTTGGCCTGACCACCTGTTAGGCTCAATATGAAAGTGAACCGGCTACTCTACCTCGAGATGCCAGGCAGAGAGTCTGATGGTCTATTCAAAACAGGAGACACAAACCAACTAAGGGGTAACTTTACTTACTCATTTTCTACTGGTACGCTACAATTCTCCGCTTTGCAGTCTTTAACATTGCTAATAAGTTCAAAGTGACTTATAACTTGCATCATGATATTTCATGGCCTGCCCACTTGCCTTACGAAGCAATGGATGCAAGCCACAATGAAAACTCAAAAAAAAGGGCACCTCTTGAATATGCTTTCGTAAAAATATATATTGCAAGTCGCAAAATATACAGAGAAGCTGACGACGTTTTCATATATCCACGACGTATCCGTACGTTTTTTCTAATTATCTGTTAGTTTTCTTAGCGACGCCTCCATACGTTGAAATTACCTTTGTTCAGTATGTTCGCGTCCGTACGTCTTTTATAATCATTGATTTTTTGCACGACGCTTCTGTACGTCTTTTTTAGTCATTATTTTGAGACGCATCCCTACGTATTTTCTAATCGCTATTTTTGTCCAGGACACGTCCGTGCGCCTTTTCTAACCATTTAAGTTAGTTCTATCAATAAAATCTAATTTGCCTTCATTTCGCAATAGTTACAGAGTATCTTGGCTTTCTGCAATCTGAGGCCCGTTTGATTTAAATTGTACGCGGCACCATTAGTCTTTGTAACTAAATTTAATCGAAAACTTCTAATTGGATGATTAATTAATGCTCGAGACTTGGATAAGCCGTTCCAGGATTTGTCTAATCCAAAAGCGCAGGCAGCTTGTTTGTACAATTCTAGAATTCATTGCTTATAGTAAAGAGAAACAATTTTGATCGTTTTTAGAAATCTAGGCCTTTTGTAATTATATTGACGTTTCTATTTTTTTAAGTCGAATGAACGTCAATGCAGTTTCAAATTGATAAAATGTGTGAGGCCCTCTAACTCTAAAACAATGGTTTAGATCACGCAAAGCTCTTGACATCACCCTCTGATAATACATACTCGAATGATTTGATCGTGGAATGTCAACCTAGGCGTCCCCGGGTACCTACATCCATCCACATTCGCATTGATTATCTGCTTTGTCAGTATTTCATCTGTCATTATTTTCACATGACCGGATCTGCGGAGCATGCCCCTTTTTCTTTTTTACACCAACACTTTCTCAGATCTTACTGTTACGAATGCGGTCAACGAGCGTTACACCACAGATTGTCCGTAGCGCTACACACATTTATCCTACTCTCATGCTTTTCTGACATACCCAACATTCGCTTTCATACAACAACGTTGGGTAATGTTTCGTACATCACGAAATACTTTCTTTTCGGGCTTTATTTTCTGAATTCTGACTTCCTAGCTAAAATAAACACTAATATGACAAACAGCTAATAAAATTACAAAGATATTCTCAGTATGAGCCATATTTTAATTAAAGTATCCCCTAAAACAAGTATACCGCGAAATAATTGCTCCAAATGTAGTCTCCGCTCTCTGTGCTACCAACATAAATTAGAAACCCTTGATATATGACCTATTGTTAAGGTCTATGCTGAAACTAAACAGAACATTATGTTGTAGACATGTCATAGAGTCATACAATGCATATACTTCGCGTATAAGTTTTTTTATGTGAGAGGTACGCGAACAAGTGCACAACTCTCCTGAGGGTGAGATACAACCGTGGTTCCGCCTATTGTGCTAGTCTACCTACCCTTTCAAACCAGATCATGACAGAATACTTGTATTCTATGCAATATTTTGGCGTAGGCATATGATGTGACCTAGCCAAAGTCATTTAACTGATAAATTGACGTGACATCCGAGTTTCCAAACGGAATGGACATTTTTACTAAAATGGTTAACATATATGGTCCAAATACACACACAGAGTCACTTCAAACTCACAAAATCCCTCATTTTCGTCGTGAGTTAAAAATGTTAAAAGTGAATTAAGTTTTGGTTATCACATGTCTACTATAACAGTCTTTGGGCTAGCCTGGTTCATGTTAATTTTACTGCCTTTAGAAGTACTAATGCACATGAATTAAGCTTTCCTTCCTAGTATTTTTCTGGTTATATGTGACTTTGTAATATGAGTCATCTTCCGTCGTAAAAATATTTAATGTACGAAAGCTTTTACAGATATTGAAGTATGAAACACTTTAATATTTTACTTTTGTGCCAAAACTGTATTAGTGTGATTAAAATTGTATGTATATGTTTGTAGATTTATAAATAAAATTTTATATAATTTTATTTTAAGGGAAGAGGTCTAGGCTGAAATTAAACTACTAACGGCCAATATTAGTAACCTAGATCTAAGATTAGACATCATGCTATTTTAGATCATTAGCCAGGTAACTAGGGTTGCCAACATTTTTTGACAAAAAAAGTATAAACTGGTTTGGATAAGCAAAAAATAAAGTAACAGAAAGAAAAAAGTATTTTTCGAATATTATGTTTTTATTGCTATAAGAACGTATTTTCGTGTTTCTTAAGCACATAGTAACATTTTTTTGTCATCTAAAGCTTGATTGACAATCAACATTTAAATTTAAATAAATAAACAATTAATTTTTAATTAAATTTCTTGTTGCTCTATTTCTCTCTTCCTTACTGAAAAATCTCTGTCAGTGAAAGCCGAATTGCCAAGAATGGGTCAGTAGATAAGAAACAATTTCTTTTATATTTTTTAAGCTATAATATACATTTTTATGTATATTGCCTATTTCAACTGTACTTTTCACTGTAAATTATTTATTATCGTTAGTGATTTTTTGGGATCTATTTAGGTTTTATTTATTTACCTTATATATTCTTCAATTAATATAAACAAAACTAACAGACCATTTTTGTACCATTTCATCAGATTGTCCTGCCATTGTCACATCCATAACTGACATCTAACATTTTTTTATAATTATAAATCTTAAAGTACCCATAATGTGTATTTTGTTTTACGCATTATGGTAAAGGTAGAAAATAAAGTATTTTTGCATACTTTGTTTGTATGTAAAAGTATAAAGTATAATTACCAAAAATAAAGTAGGATACTTTATTGTAAGGTATGGTTGGCAACCCTACATACAGGTAACCGCTGTTATTTTTTTGAAAATTAACCAAAACATCTTAGCATCAAAACTATAGAAAGCCTATCTTTATCTACAGATAGGTTATGAATATTGGCCGATAAAGGTTAGGGCATTATCCGAGGGTGATGTCAAATTTCCCCTAAATCAGAGTATTTTAATTAAAGAAGTAATAAATGTGGAAGATGATAGGAACGTTTGTGAGAATCGTGATACAAGACACTCGATACTTTTGCCCAACCCCGCAAAAGTACTTACCCCCTTTATAATAAAACTTACACGTCCGTTAATCTGGAGCGTAACTTCATTTTTTGTAAGCAAAAGTGAAGTTACACACCAGGTCAACGGCCGCGTATTGCTAAGTGTTATTACTAAGGTTAGAGTGAAGATGTGTTTGTATGCATATTATGTGAATAAACTGTGTATTTTAATTTCAATGAAAAAATCACAATTAGAAATTAAAAATATGAAAAAGCAAGTGTTACTTGTAAGTTGTCTATGTATCTCATGAAATTCCACAAAGCGCAGAGGATAAGGATATGGAAACAAGCTCTATCATTTCACATCCATGTGATACATATACATAATTATACGTATCTAAAGGTGATAAAAGACATTTTCTCCCCAGGAAATCAAAGCTAGCAAACTTGGGTACGTAGTAGAGTTTCAATAATGTGTTGAAAATATGATAATTTATTTTAATAAAATATATTAAATTTGACATAAAATATAATGAAGTTTCAAACTTTTTTTAACACAGGAAGACCTAAAGAAACATCTTTCCAAACATTTATTCATGTTAATTGGGCAATAACAACAGACAACATTTTAATTGAAAAAAGATAAATTGTAAAACATAAAAAGATAGTAATTACACCTTCCACTAAATAAAAAGAATATTGCAACATCGTCACTTCATATTATCTTGTATATAAAATTCTCGTCTCACAATGTTCGTTCTCGTTCTCCTCCGAAACGGCTTGACCGATTCTCATGAAATTATGTATACATATCGGCCAGAATCTGTTTTTCATACCCCTAAGTGACAAAGGTGACTCACCTCAATTTTTTTATAAAATCATATTAAAAAAATTACAACAACGTCTGCCGGGTATGCTAGTTATATCTAATTTCATATAATGTTTGTGTTTTGATAATCAGAATCGACAAAATTTAAGAGAGAAATGCGAAAGTCAAATTTGATATTTAATTTTTATTGCATATATTTTGACACATACAGGGTTTTGAACTGGGATTGCAGCCTATTCGCCATACACGTCGCTTTATTGTGTTTTGTTATTAATTTTCAGGCTTTACATAGCTTTCATTGTTCGGTATTTCACGTGCGGAATTTAAATTAAATAATATTAATTAGTATAATTTGATAACAAATGAATTCGCTCGGTGGCATATTATAATTATTTTCGGGTACGTTTATAATTTTGATTTATTAAGATTCTTTATCTACTATGGCTGTTATGAAGCAAATTGGCACACTAATTTTATATTTTTTCAAACCAAAAATGTTTTAAAGAGTTAAGATCTGCTAACTGTTGCTCGCAATTCGCCTGTTTTTTGAAGTGAAAACTTCTTTAGCGGCGTTGCATACTTTTTTGGAATGGGTAAAAACTTCTAAACTCGCGTCAGGACACGTGCTTGCGCGAATGTTCGTGTTGTCATGTTTGTGTACGATAGCGCAATAAATGAATATTGTATTCTACCACATAAATGATAGTACTTTCATACTGATAAAGCAATTCGTGCAAATTATTCCCAAACCAGTCCAAAATATCAAAAATGCAGAACGTTAATATTCAAGTTTTCACTTCTGCCAAAACTCCTGGAGTGCAACCCTTCATCAATTATTATTTTCGCGCTTGGAAACGCACGTCGATAGATTTTTTGCACAAGAATAGATAAATTTCTTTATGAACGCCATTTTACGCAAAAGCTAGATTTTCTACTAGTTGTCATTGATAATCTTTTGCATTATAATAAATGGACCAAAAAAATTAAATGCAACTTAGTTTCACCTATTTAACTTTATTGTGGGATATGACATCAAATAGGCATACTGCTGTCTTAACGGTAAGAGACAGCCTGGTCTATAGACACCATATATGTTACAAGTTAATCCTGTGGTCGGAGTGTTACATTTAATGTGTAGGCTTACCGACAACCTTTCTGCAGAATCTGAACAGGATAGTGACGAACATAGTCATTATTACGGCAAGATAAGGTACGGCGGTAGATGGTCAAGTTGCCCCGCAGCTACCGCTAGTGGTTTTGTAGGTAATGTAATAAACCCATTTAACCTAAGCTCGCTTCTTACGTGCTACATAGAGGGGCAAATGGTCTGTTCTACACAGAGCCCAAGACCAACACGAGAAAAGATATGCCATAGATAATAAATTGTTTGAAAGTGAAGTTAAAAATAAAACGCGGCAAAGAAAACGACTAGCTTTTTAATATTACGCTAGATGATCGCAAAAACTCCGTTTCTTCACTAAATAAATCAAGGATAAAGAGAACATAGAAAAGGTAATCTAAAAATACGAGCTGTTCAACGAAGTCGGAAATTGCTAAGAATAACGCTTCCCACCTATTTCTTCTTACATCTCTTCGAACAGACCAACAAATACCAACACGAAATAGTGTACCCAAATCAAACTAAAGTAAGCAATTTCAAACGTTTTAAGCTCTCAAATGTCTCCAAAATTGCCACAAAAGGACCCGAATGGACATTATTTTTGTCAATAGAATTTTGACGCTCGGAAGAAAAGGTTGGGGTTCATAGCCATTGGTTTTGCCGAAAAGTAATTCAAACGGTCGCCATTCAAGTGCTTCCAGATGAATGGTTGTACCTTTTATATTTTGTAATATCGAGACTAACATCTTGGGAAATCCTTTTAGGGGTCGCGAAAATCATGTGTAATTTTACTTTCAAAAGCGTAATGGTATTTGAATGGCAACACTTCAGTTTTCTCTCGTTCTTATGTTTGTAATTTTAAATATTATCATCGGTCTAATGTTTGTATCTGTACATTTTTTTTATTTACAAACAATTTTCTAGAAGCAGGTTTCATTTTTTCTCTTGGTATCCTTACGGCCATTTAGAAACACATGCAGGGCTTTTGACAAAAAACATATTTGTTCCTGAATTCCAAAACGAAGCCACGTACAAGTATGAAACAGTATGAAAACTAAGTCTAGTTGTCAAAATACTTACCTACTGGAGTATAACTACTAGAAGCAATAGGGTTGTTATATATTTATCAACGAAATTTAAATAAATATTTAGTTGACAAATAATATAACAATCGACAAATCGAAACTTACAATAGTTGGTCATCGTTGTCGTTGCAGTTTAGATAAATTCATCAATAAGAAAATTTCAACTTAAAATATCTAAAATAAAAATTATAAAGATGACGGAAGGGCGGAAACATCAGACGCAAACTTGAAAAAGGTTTAATTAAGAGTTAATTTAATTTAATCGCCTCTGTGGTCTAGCGGTCCGGGTGTTGGACTTGACTGCATGAGGTGCCGGGTTCGAATCTCGGGTCGGCCAACAAAAAGAAAATTGGATTTTTTTAATAAAAAAAATGTTGGTCGGGATTGGAATTGTGCCCGGTTGGCGATAGGCTTGCCACCTATCACATTGTGGGACTTAGTATCTTCGGCTAGTCGTGGGTGCCTTGGTTGTACCTCTGCCTACCTCTTCGGGGATATGGGCGTGAAGATACTTTTTAAGAGTTCATTGTTTTAAATTACGAATTTGTAATGAAAAATTTTATTGTTAAATCATGAAATAAACAAGTCTCAGTTCTAACTTTTGGGATTTTCCAAAAGAGAGATTGAGAATTGGCAAACTTTTTCAGAAAACTGAATGTAGTTTTCTTAAAAAGTAGAGTAGAGTTTGCAAAACGATATACAACGAATATCTTCCGCTAATTGTAGTTGCAGCATGAGCTGAGTCTAAATGTAAGAAGTAAACTTTCACATAAATCCTAATATGATCCTTGCTTTAGGTTGGCAAAGCATAATTATTATCTATAGCTGTTTGCTTTTTATAACAGGGACCCGTAGATGTTTTTATGATATTGGGAGGCAACGGAAGCACACGGATTTCCTGATGGTAAGAAATTACATTGATTGATTGAGCATTGATGTTATTGGTGCATCACTTACATGTACAATTCATACCTTCTTATGTCTTCACAGGTGTACATATAATATGTAAAAACAATCAATATCTAGAAGTACATTCGCTTTGCCCTTTTGGTAGATTAATTGTAATTTTGTGTCAAAGAAATAATAAAAGCTTTCAATCCCCGCGGCGGTGTTGCGATTAAGGAGCCTTTTTTGTAAAATTAGATTTGCACCCTTTCCCGCGGGAAAGGATCCCGTATTTACTCAGAACAGTATTCTATTGGATTAAGTTTTAATTTGGAGCCGGCGCGTTCTACTGTAATATAGCGTAACATGCATTTTCGCGTACCATATTTGGAGGACTCGATCTTCATATATGCATTCACTTATGTGTTTAACATGAAGTGGTACGTTACAATTATGTCTAAAAAGCCAACGAACAAATTATATCAATTTTTGATTTTAGATAAACTGAAGAAGATATTTTTTTTTAGTTTATTATTATTTTATGAAACATCTCCATTGTAATAACTACATGTAATCTTTAGTGACTGTAATCTTTATAGATATGTAATTTTATTTATTGACGTTAATTACTGTAAGTATATATCTCCATGGTGATTCCTGAGCGCAATTTTGAGAGAAAGAGTGCTGATGAACGGAGTTGCTTACTATAAATATTTCGGTATTTATTAATATATTACCTTGTAAATTAAAAAAGGATGCGCACACTCTATAATAAAGAACAAACTAAGGCTGTACTGGACAGGCATTGTGAGAATAATTAAGTTTGCCATTTGTTGTATGGGAAATGAATTGGGTATTGGTCCGGGATACGGGATAATGGACGCCGAATTGGCAGATGGGATTGGTGAATGACAGCTCCCATAGTGTTGGCGCGTGCGTGTGACATTTTTAAATCCTCCCTTTCCATTAACATGGTGCTAATGGGATGAATTGGAACTTTTAGTGGTTCCTAACTTATTGGGAGCAAATAACGGTATCGTTGCTATTTAAATAGTGTTATTATTGGTAAGTTCGACTTAAATTCGTCTCCTTCTTTCTTTATGTTCGACTCCTATTTCTGAACTTATGTTAAGCATTTTTTTTATTTAAAAAGATTTCTTACGATTTGTTCTCATTACTACCTGGGCTGGACCATTACTACATGGGCATGGCAGGAATCCTGGGGAAATTCAGGATTATACTTAATTTTTTTGTACTTGCAGATTGACTGCGTTGGAAATTGTCTAGATTATTTTTTTTGTCGACTGAATCATCCCTTTCTTTTCATTTTAGATACTTCTATTGTAAAGTTATGAATTGGTATTATTAATTATTATTTCGGAATCCTATTAAAAAACGTGATGCTCTATACATCCAATGCTATTCATGTGTATTTTATGTATTCATTATATGCACGAATTTTATTGTTTCTTGGCCTAACCTCATTTTAAACTCTATAACTATAGATTTTCTTATACTCGCACAACTTTTATTATTTGCAAAAAAAAATTCTTGATTCTTTTGAAATCAATTCAGAAAATTGGTAAACGAATGTAAAATATTTATTGCGATTCAGTAAACATATGGACATGTGGACAAAAGACTTTCCTGATAATAATCGAACGAAATACGCGAGATGAATGGGAATGAACGATAATTTGTCGTCATTCCACAACTATAAAAGCAAAATGAATGCATTTAATTTTTAAATAAGCTTTTATGCAATTTAATGAACATTACATTTATTTTGGTTTAACAATCTTCAGTGATGCTTTATATTGGATGGGTTATAGTTTTAAACTAGGGTTGGCTTATGACAATTATGATTTAAAAAGTATAGAGCTGCCTCTTAATAAGCCGACCCACTTATCGTCTATTATCTTTTGATAAATACCAATCCTATCGCCTTTATAAAAAAAGGAAGATGTTAATATTAACAAGCACACTAATGTCAATTGTACACTAGTGTCAAGAGTATCCGAAACCGGTGTGTTTGTATGGAAACGGTAATGAGTGTGGATGAAGCCAGGTAGGTCTGTAAGTATCATGATTTGGCACTCGATACTCTCGCCTCGTCGTAGCGGACTTGGCGTGAAGATATGTAGTACACTAATCATGAATCTGTGCGATTAAAAGCGCAGTCAAACTAGAACGCGAATCCATTTGGTATATGTAATAATATAATAGATTGGGCGGTCACTGTTTAAAAAGCGTTTACATCGAGGATCATTCTCAGACAGTTATAATTTGAAACAAAATGGAATTTGTTATTAGTTATTTGGCAGACCAAAATTTTTGCTACATCGTAAAAGGCACTTTTTTCTATTAAATAAAATTAGTATTTAATGTCCGTGTTTAGGGATGGCGTTTATTTAATTTAATTTCTGTATCCTTAGTGTGGACGATGTAGATTTTAGAAGACCATGATGTGACTTCAAACTGTGCATTTTTTAGTTTAATCTTATTTATACCTAATCTTAGATTATGAAATTTAATAGTTCGTTTGTTTGCATTGAATAGACTTTGCTTTGATTGCTTAATACTTTCTACTGGTCTGATTAGGTAAATTCTTTTACCAATATAATCAGACCTAAACCGTGATTAACATAATATTTGGATTACATAAGAAAACCACCCAATCGAAGTCTTAACCAACCTCTCGTAGAATGTTAAAATCAAATGAATCTGCCTTCCTGCTAGGAAGCTCGTAAAAGGCGGGCATAGGCTTGCTGTCACTGACACCGTAACATCCGGCTAGGTGGTAGTGTTTCGCAGCGACTCGCCCGGATTGGTACCTCCGCCTTACTTATTTCTGCCGCCATAACGTCGTGCTTGACGTGTTCCGGTTCGCAGGGTAAGGTAGCCGGTAAACTTACTTTTGTTCGAAGCCCAACATCCCGGCCTCAGCTTGGCAACGCACCATTACCATCTGTGGTGTCTCTTGGCCAATA